>JAKCPI010026150.1:0-13894 GCA_023213315.1 Euborellia annulipes | reverse complement strand
TTTTGAGTATTTTTTTTTTTTTTTACCTGGAAAGAAGAGTCTGGTGCCGGCTGAAAGATATCGAAACGGACTGCAAGGTGGATATCGGTACATTAATGAGCTTTATTTTAATAATTTTTATAAAAATGATGCCTTTATTATATTGATAAGTTCACAAAACTTTTCTTATACCTCTGGTAGCAAATTATATCTGAAAAAAAACTTATATTCTTTAACTCGAAGGTTGAACGTGTTCTTGTTTACTATATCATTGATGTGCTATCAGTCGGATAATTTAGCTAGTTGACTAGAAGTGAAGCAACCATGTCTAAATTTTCAAAAAGTTTCAAGTTGAATCCCCGAATAAAACTTGTTAGAAATTTCTTGCATCATCTCACGTAATATAGATTGAAATTTAATGCTAATATGATTAAGGACTCACCCCCCCGTCTTAAATTCTCCCCTCATTGCTTATTAATCTTAACTTTCTTCTACGGGAAAGGGTGAAAGGGAATTAAATTAGAAAACAAAAAAAAAAAAAAACTTTATCTTAATACATATATATTTTTATCATCATCATCATCATCGTCATCGTCATTATACATTATATACAAATCATCATCAAATACATAATTATATATAAATTGTACACTTATATTATTTTATCTAAAACATTCTCTCTTTTTTTCATCTTTGGTAAAATTATTAAAACAATAGTAGTGTTTATATATGTGTGTGTGTATGTGTTCTGTGTTTGTGTAAAGTGAAAACATCAATAATTTTATTAAATATTTACAAACATTTATTTATTATTATTTATGTATTTATTTTGATATGGCGAATCATCATAATTTTTTTTTTTATACGTAATAATAATAATAACATTGTTAAAAATATAATAATAATAATAATGGATGAGAGATAATAATAGAAAATTGAGATCTCATGGTCCCTACTATACAAGAGCGCGTTCGCTTTATGAAGGTTTGTATTATAATACCATTAGGGTAATTAATCTAATATCTGTAACAACACAAAAAAACAGACGTTAAAATTTAAAATAAACAAATAGGTGTTAAAAAGTAATGTAAGCGTTAAAAAATGCTATTCAAAATCACTATTCAATTATTCTGTAAACGAAAACTTTAAAGCCAAAGCGTTAACATTTAGTAAATAGTGTTAAAAATTAATGCCATATTTAGGGGGCGCCTTTAATATTTTAACGTCGTGTTTATAATAAACATGGCGTCCTTAACCTAAAAAGTAAGGTTATGATTTTGATAGCTTTGAAATAAAAGCAACACGTTAACGTCGCTGTTAAAACTTTGTTTTAACGCTGATTGTTTTTACATTACTGTTTAACACCCATTTGTTTATTTTACATTTTAACGTCTGTTTTTAGAGAATAGACATGAGAGAGTCAACAAACAACTTGTACAGTCGGCGCCACAAGTACCTCGAGAGTGGACTTTAGTCAACCAAACCATTAAAGAAATAATCTCTTGGATTTCTCCCAGGATGATCAACAGTATCTATAGCTGTCTAATTCAAATTATATACTGCGCGTCAAAAATAGTGGCGCATTTTGTTTCTTCTTAATAAGACCTATTCTAATAAGACTGTAATTTATTCAACATTTAATATGAAATATCTTCTAAGTAAATTTAACACAAATCCATATCATTTTAATAAATAATTACAATTTAAAATTAAACAAAGACAAAAATGTCCAAATTTTTTTTATTAACGCAAAATTTCTAAAAATGACCTTTCCATTTCAGTTTTTCTCTGTCTATTTTCTTGGAAATTCTTATAAAAACAAAATTTTGAATTAATATCCAACAAGACATATCGAAATTATGTTGATTTGTCCCTCAAATTGAAAATCGAAATAATTTTCTTTAAATTGATTAAAATGATATGGATTTGTGTTAAATTTACTTAGAAATGTATAAGATATTTCATATTAAATGTATAATAAATTACAGTGTCATTAAAATGGATTACAGAAGTGTGAAATTATTAGACTCAAAGAAAAAATTGCGCAAATTTCAATTTCTACAAAATATTGTGGCCTATATATGTAAGATATTGGGACTCTTGCGCAAGGGATTGCTTAAAGGCATGCATACAAAACTTATTTGTATTTATTAAATTGGTAAATAAATTTTTTTAAACATTGAAATGTTTTTTGTAATAAATTCTCCTTGAGTCTAATAATTTTCACACCTCTGTAGAACAGGAATTCTTAAGAAACAAAATGTTACGTTTTTTTTTATTGTCGCGCAGTGTATTTCCTTGACACTTATTGGGCCCTTAAGATGGGCTAATCGAGACCGAAAAAAATATTTAAAGGATTTGGCTACCAGTCTCTGCTCTTACATCTTTTCCTTGAAATCGTTTATTTAATTTAACTAAAGGAGAAAATCTCACTACCAACGACTAAGCATGCCTATGCTCAAGACTCCACTCTCGAGGCACTTGTGGCCCGGACTGTACAAGAAAATTTTTTCCTAATTAATCACAAACATTTAAAATAAATAAATTAACACATCACACGTCTCTAAGCTCTCTAGAAAGTAAATTTTTATTTTATTTTTTTTTTTTAAGTCTTTTTCGGCATCTGAGGACACTTAGAGCCTATTTGTTTCAATTGATTGTTATCCAATTTAATTTTTGTCGCTTGAGACGACCCTTTGTACAAATGGCCAGCATGACTCCTTGGCCCCTCTTGAATACCCCGGAATTTTTCGGAGGGGGCCTGGGCCCCCTCAGACCCCCCCCTTATATACGCCCCTGCTTTTGACTGATAGTATATAAACTTTGAGCATTTAAATTATATTATCAATTTCAGAAGTAAATGGACAACTGTTAGTGTATAATTACTATTTCCACCTCTCCACCCAACCCTATGGTGCTGAAGAAGGAGCGCATTGATTAATTAGTTGAAATATTGTCTATAGTTACATTTATAACAACAGTAGATAAAATTAATTAAAAGTTTCGAACAAAGCAAAATTAATTATAAAAACACCAACATATTAATATTTCGATACTTATTATGTCATCATCAGAAGGAATACTAATGTAAGTATCGAAATACATATTATTGGTATAAGTATTTATACCAAGGGGAAGCAGAGGGAATAAATCAAGCAAATCCACCTCCTGAGGAAAGAAACGGGAACGCATCTCAATATTCTTCCCATGAAAGTTACCGCAACCTGATACTACTGACTGAAGAAAGAAAAAAGATTTATATTAATAAGGAATATAGTTGAAAACATATCACCTAGTGTTTTTTTTTTTAATTAATTTTACCTAGATAGAGCTTTGTTTGAAAATAGTGAGAGGTTTTAAAGTGGAACTTTTATTTGATGGTCTCAAATTTTTTCGCTCTTCTATCAGCATGCCGCGTTACAAGCCGTGACGTTACAAGCCATGACGTCACAAGCCGTGACGACAAAAATAGGAAAATTGAAATATAATATAAATGACGAATTATAAATAAATAATTGTGAGATTTAATTATTCAATTTTTAAATTGATAAAATATAATTTTTAAATTAATTTAAAATTATTCAAATCTTCAGTTATTAAATAAATATTGTTCTCAGTTTTTAACATACGTCTATTGATTTCCCATTTTCCAATTAATAAGTTAAGATTAAAAACGCGATTTTAATACCCTTAATTGAATAATTTTCTGAAAATTTTCAGTTAAACGCCTACGACCCGAAAAAAAAGTTTCACTTGCATCGTGCTTTCATAAAACCACACAATGATTTTATTTTGCTATTATTTCTTTAAGCAAATCGCGTCACTCCTGGAACTTCCCGTAGTTCTCCGGTCCTTTCTAATCCTAAATGTGTTATTGGAATCTAAAGCGCCTGAAGTAGCAGTTTACCAAGTTTTCTTTGCTGCTTGGCGGGTTGCCGTATTTTAGGCGCATCCGTGAGTTTGTTTAAAAATAAGTCAATTTCATTATTCTCAACAATCGGTTACCGTCAAGCTAGAGAAATAATCGACCAAATGGTTCTTGTCCAAGCTCTGCCGGCAACCATTGGGACTAATTATTGTCGAATGAAGTGAATTGTTGAGTAGAAAAGTGCGACAGATAAAAGACCTAATTCATAAGATTAGCTTGAACATTTTTATGATAATTGGAATATCCCATTTCGTTTTTTTTTTTTAAATGGAAGCGAAGAGAATTTATGTCAACCTAATTCTCTTACCTGTTTTTATATATCTTCGAAATTCTTCTTTAGGTCTGAACTAGCCAAATGTAATTCTTAAAGTAGAACTCCTTTATTGTAGCATGTTCACTTCAAAGAATACATCCAATATAAGTTCAGCAAATTTGAGTTTGCTTGCACATTAACGTCAACTGGGAACAAGAAAAAAGGAGGCAATCGATGCGAATAGACTCAACAGAACTCACCAAGTTTCTCTTCTCTGGTGAATAGCAGGAAAACAAGGTGATTTTGTCAAGTCTTAGAGGAAATTATGGCATGAGCAGAAATAGACCAGAATTTTACCCCAGTTTAACAATGCACAGTGAATTCCAAAGTTAAAGTCCACACCCTTGGGTTTATTGCTGACTATATACAATAACATAAATTTTAGCAAATTCCTAATGATGGCTTCCAGCTCTTACTGGCTGGAATAATCTCCAATGGACGGGTTTTAGCTTTGGATTCTATATAAGTATATTTTAATTTTTTGTCTGAATAGTAAGTGACCACAGTTACAACGAGTCTACCGAAAAAACCTAAGGTTTTTATTTATGAACAGAACATGCTGCAATAAAGAAGAGTATCCAATGATCTTACAACATCTTTCAGGTCAAGCCTTAGAATAGTAGAATGATGAGAAGGCAAGTGGCTAAACCGAATAAGCTGCGGATTATGGAACTGAAGTTGGAACACAACACGGGTTCAAGACCAGCTTGCCGCAAAGAATTCAACATTGCCGAATTTCCCTTTAAGTCTATCAGAATGATGTAGAGGCAAGTGGCTAAACCGAATAAGCTGCGGATTTTGGATCTGAAGTTTGAACACAACTCGGGTTTGAAACAAGCTTTCAGCAAATAATTCAACATTGCAGAAGTCTCTTCTTAGGGTAGGGAAGTGGGGAAAATCTTAACCCACAGACACAAAGGGCCCAAAAATGGGAATGACTCCGACTTGGATAACCTGGGACCTGCCGAGAGGTGTGTACCGAGTAGCTGGGAAGAATGAAATCCAATAGCAGAATGACAAGAATCTTTTATACTAATGTGATGATGGCAAAAGAAACAGCATCTGGTAAAAGTGAATTTAGCCTATTATTAATTCATATACTAAGTCCCGAGATTACTTCAATAAAAGAGAAATCTATGGCCTAAATTTTCGTTTGCTGACTCTCCTATTATTACATTTTCAGAAAATCTAGAGATTAGATTCTTATTTTTCGTTTATGTGAGTAACGTATCAGTCGCGGACAGATCGAGGCTAAATCAGAAACAGGACCTCTAACTAGATATCTATAGTCCAATTCATATTCCAAAGAGGTTTTGGGTCAATGATCATGTTTATGATCATATCTGCTTGTGTACCATAGTTTGAGAACTGTGAAACTAGTGGACATTTTAAACTAAATCAAAAAAATCAATATTATGGTAAACAGTAAAAAATAAAAGATATTTTCTTAAACCTTCATAAATTTATTTATTATCGATCTTTTTTTACTTTTAGTTAAAACCAAATTATTTTTTTCATTTAAAATTTCCCAATAAATATAATAATAATAATAATAATAATAATAATATTAATATAATATCACAAAACGAGGTACGGGAGACGTACTTGTAATTCCGAATAATAAAATATATAATAATAATAATGATTAAAACAACACTTTAGTTTAAAGTTAACGAAAAATTCAGTCTCTATGATTAAAAAAAAAAGAAACTTTTTGTTTTTCTAAAATAAAATGAGAGGGCACCAACGTTGAATTCGCATTTATAAATTACATAATAATGAATTGAATTCAATATTGTTGCAAATAATAATTAACCTCATGGAGGTGTCTTTTGTCTATTAATATATACATAGATACAAGGAATGTTCATTTATATAGAATATTGTCTTAAAAGAATTTCCAAATTTGTACATTTTGGACTAGACTCTAAAATCTATATAATTCTATGTATACATGTTGTTAAGAGTTATATCCAAAACAATACAATCTTTTTTTTTTTCTTCTAAACATTTAGTCACGTGGGGCATGCAGTAATTCAGGTGAATGGAAGCTGATGTGATTGAGACCAGGCGGTGAGGCTAACGAGGCACCTGTTGGCCCGCCAGCCCCGTGGCCTTCATATAGGGACATCTTCATACGTTTACATTTCGCACGGCGATTTTTAAACCAGAATTGTACATTTTTTGGCTCTAATCTTGGAAATTTTTGCCGATACGGCATTCGATTTAATTCATCCGTATATTTCAAGATGAGATTATGTGACGGATGTGTATTTAAATTAAACCATTGCTCTAATCGTGGAACTTCCGTCACTGGATCAATAAATGTACGATTCCGTTTGCGTCGTTCATCCGGTGAAAGTGCAGTGAGATTAAGTCCCGTGGAGCCAGGTGAACCTGCTGCAGCTGCCGCTGCACTGTTCAATTGAGCCGCAGCTGCTGCATTGTGGATCCCGGGAATATAGTGGGACATGTACATAAAAGAATGAGAGAACACAGAATTGGGGACCATAGGAAATCCGGCTGGACCTGTAGGAGGCCCTGAGGTATGCGGAGGTGGAGGAACACCCGGACTCTGCGGACTCGCATTACGATAGGAGGCCAGATCTTGAGGAACATCTTCATCATACTCAGACATCTCATCTACATCTTTAATACTATTATTATTCTCAGTAACCACTTCTTGTGGTTCTACTTTTACTTCGACTTTATCGTGTGCAGTTAATGAAAGAGGTCCTACAGGACTGCTACTATCTCGATCTACCTCTTCATCATCTTCATCTTCCGAGATATTTGCATCGTTACTTGCATCGTGATCTGTGTAGATGTTATTATCCAAAGCGGAATTGCCAACATCTCTTGTTACGCTCGTGGAATCTCGATTGCCTCTTTCCGGACTTTTCTCGTTACGATCGGCGATTAAGGAACTTGATGAATTAGGAGGACTATGACTATTACTGGTATAACCGTTGAGTGAGAGGTGACATCCGATGCTTCCTATAAATTCAGATGAATAAGAAAACGGAATTTAAAAAGAAAAATTCAAGAAAACAAACCTCTTTGTTCAGCTCTTTTTTGGGCTGCTCTGGCATTCTTGAACCAGTAAACTACGTTGTTCATATCGAGTGGCTTGCGACCTCGTCGCGATTCCAAACTATTCAAATCTTTTACATATTGATTTATCTAAAATTCAAAAATTCAAATTTAGTTATGGAATATTTGCAAATCTTTTTAACGAAAGGAGAGCTGTACCTGTTGTCTACTCGGATGTTGATTCTCAGCGAACCATCTTTGTAACTTTGGTAATTCCAATTCAGGATCAAAACTCGTTCGCATTCGAGTTTTCTGTGTAGGATACTGACTTTGTACAGTCTGAAATAAATCATTAATTTCGTTATTACGGAATATGTAAAATAACTTGAAATGATCATACCTGTAAAGCGGGATGTACAGGTTCCGAGAGAGGTCGTTCATCATTACGAACACCTCGTACCAATGACATCGGCGTGGGCGTTCCAGGAGGTAGAGCTGGCGCTGGAGTGCCAGGCGTTGTACCTGGTATTAAAGGTGTGCCACCCACCGATCCACCAGGAGCGGGACTTCCAGCTGCGGCGGCTGCGGCCGCTGCCGCTGCAGCTGCAGCCGCCGCTGCTGCTGCATACTGATTGATCCGGAGTTTATTCATTTGCAAGGCGTACCAATGATCGAAATCTTTTCGAGTATCTTGTGAGAAGCCGGGAACTGTGCCTGGTGTCGGTGATTGACAAAGAAGCGCAAGGGAATTCTAAAACAGAAAAGAAGAAAAAAATTGTGATGATAGAATAAATTCGTTGAGTTACTCTAGTAACTACGAAGATTTTCTGTAGTCTGTATGAGTGTGAAATTTTAAATTCAACTTAGGTACCACCCTGAGACGTGAGCTTTGAACAAAATTGACGAGGAATACTAATACTTTACTGATGTGCTTTTTCAGGTTTGTCGATTTTAACGATTTTGATTAAAATTCATAAATCAATTATTTGTTAGATATTGTTTAAAATTTATATTCTAATTTTGCCCTCATTATTGTTTGAAGCACACTTTACTCTTGTACGTCATAGACAAGATAGGAGAAATGGTAACAAAATATAAATATTTTCCCATGTTTACATCTTGAATTCTTATATATCGGTGGAAACTAAATATATGTCGACACAAAAAACCTGGCGTGACAAGCACAGTACACAACTTTCAATTACCGAAGGTAACATTGTGTGCTGTCATACCAGATTTTTTTAAATTTATTCTAAAGCTAGTCGCTCTTCTGACCATAACTTATAGCTCTTTTTTGCAACATTGTTAAAAAAAAAAGATTATTTCCTGGTACACTTGGAACTTTTGAAATTACCAATATTAAAGAATGCGAATTTAATTTTAAATAAATAATAAATGGGAGATTTAAATCTCTGAAATTTATTATTATAATTAATTATATTTATAAACAAAATAAATATTAAATGTAATTGAAGATATTAAATTCCATAATTATTTAGTGGATAAATTTCAATTAATTCTTTCAAATCTCAAAACGATTAATTTTTAAACTTTCTCTTACCTATATATATATATATATGTTAATATATATAGAGAGAAAGTATTGGATTCATGTCAAAAATTCGATGTCGAGATTTTGATGGATCTTCACGTTTTGAGGTCCCCTGAATCCAAAAAAGTGGTTTTCGCGACATGGTCTGTCTGTGTGTGTGTGTGTGTGTGAACAAAATATCTCAAGAACGAAACGAGCTAGGAGGTTGAAATTTTATATTTAAGTTAGGCACCCCCATGGGACGTAACACGAAGCTTTTGAACAAAATCGACCAAAGAGTACTAGTACTTTACTGATGCAATTTTTCAGTTTTTTTCGATTTTCTTTAAATTCGCTACAACGATTTTGTTTAAAATTCAAAAATCATTTATTTTTTTAGATGCTCTTTAAAATGTATATTCTCATTTTACTCTCAAAATTGTTTGAAGACCACTTTACTCTTGTACTTCATAGGAAAAATGGTTGCTATGGTAACAAAATATAAATATTGCTTATAAATTGTACATCTTGAATTTTAATATATCGGCGGAAACTAAATAGGCTATATGTCGACACAAAAAAATCTGGTGTGACAAGCTGTGAACACAACTTTCGATTACCGAAGGTGCGACCAATCACACCAGATTTTTTTTTTTGATGATTCATTAGAAGATAGCCAAAGTCTAAGTCTAATTAATCAGTATTAGTAGAGCCTCTTCTCCTCTCTCTTACACACACATACACACGGAATCAATTAATTTGCATTTATTTTATTTTTTTATTCGCTAATGGTCTTAACGACGACGAAATACTTTCTGCAAGATTAATTTCTGCAGCTTCTGGTGTTTTCTTATCTTCTTTTGATAGGTCGATATATACCTAGAGAGAGAGAGAGAGAGAGAGAGAGTCTTAAAAGATGAACTCGTTACATCTGGGCTTTAAAGATGATTTATGTAGTAGAGAGAGAGAGACTCTTTTAATCGGATTCTCTCTCTTGATATAATTTCTTTGTTAATTCCTGTGTACAGGAATTTTATAGTCTTTGAAAAAGCAACCAAGACGTAAGAAGAAGAAGGAGGAGGAGGAGGGGGAGGAGGACAATTTATGGTGTAAACTTGAGTTTGACATAGTGAGCCCTCAAAACTCTCTCTCTCTGAGGATCAACTAACTCTTGAGGGATTATAAAATATTTACCGCGACCCATAAAACGCAAACAAGATGCTGGATGCTCCAGGGAGTTAAAAAAAAAAAAAAAATATTATAAGTAGCCCAATCGACTAAAATAACAACGATGCCAAGAAAACCACCACCAAACCACCTGGCATCATGGCGCGCGATACACAATTCTATGATTCCCTAACCCCCCACCAGAGAGATATCTTTATTTATTTAATATATTTGTCTTTTTTTAACAGACATTTATTTAAAAAGTTTAAACTTTGAAAAAGTTAAAATTAAATCTCACAATTATTATTCAATATTTAAACATATATATTAAATTTAAATTGTTCATTTTGTTAGATAAAAAGAAAAAATAATATTTCGTTGATGAAAAAAGCACGAATATTTATATTCATCTACTTTCAAAAAAATAAAATCTGCGTTGCTCTAGATTTGAACTCGAGTCGCCGTGTATTGAATGAAATATATTCTGTTTATTTGTCTTTACGTCATTATTTTTAATAGATATTTATTAAAAAGTTTGAAGCCCTCGGGCCTTGGCTAAACATCCTAAAAAAAAAAAAAAAAAAAAAAAAAAAACTGGACTATTATAAGGAATATTTCAATGCGTTTTTTTTTAAATGAATTAAATTCATAAGAGATTATTGGGGACATCGAGCTATAATTTTTTTAATGATTTATTAAAAAATTATCGTAATTAATTTTTACTTTCTCTTAGCCTATATATGAAATATATAGGAGAGAAAGTATTGCGATCATGTCAAAAATTCGATGTCGAGATTTTGATGGATATACATGTTTTGAGGTCCCCTGAGTCCAAAAAAGTGGGTCCCGCAAATTGGTCTGTGTGTGTGTATGTATGTATGTATGTATGTGTGTGTGTGTGTGTGTCTGTATGTGTGGACAGATTTTTAGCATGAAGGAATTGAGCTACCGGATTGAAATTTTATATTTAACTTAGGTACCTTCCCACACGCTCAAAATAAGCTTTTGAACAAAATCGGCCAAAAAGTACTAGTACTTTACTGATGTACTTTTTCAGTTTTTTTCGATTTTCTCAAAATTCCCTCCAAGGATTTTTTTTAAAATTCAAAAATCAATTATTTTTTAGATGCTCTTTAAAATGTATATTCTCATTTTGCCGTTGAAATCTTCTGAAGACCACTTTACTCTTGTTCTTCATAGGAAAGATAGAACTGGTTGCCATGGTAACGGAATTTAAATTTTTTCTTTTTATTAGATTAAAAATCAATTATTATTTAAATTCCCATTTATTTTTACTTTCTCTTAGCCTATATATGAAATATATAGAGAGAGAAAGTATTGCGATCATGTCAAAAATTCGATGTCCAGATTTTGATGGATATACATGTTTTGAGGTCCCCTGAGTCCAAAAAAAGTGGGTCCCGCAAATTGGTCTGTGTGTGTGTGTGTGTGTGTGTGTCTGTGTGTCTGTGTGTGTGTAACGATTTTTTTAGCATGAAGGAATTGAGCTACCGGATTGAAATTTTATATTTAACTTAGGTACCTTTGAAGAATCTCAAAATAAGCTTTTGAACAAAATCGGCCAAAAAGTACTAGTACTTTACTGATGTACTTTTTCAGTTTTTTTCGATTTTCTCAAAATTCCCTCCAAGGATTTTTTTTAAAATTCATAAATTAACTATTTTTTAGATGCTCTTTAAAATGTATATTCTCATTTTGCCGTTGAAATCTTCTGAAGACCACTTTACTCTTGTTCTTCATAGGAAAGATAGAACTGGTTGCCATGGTAACGGAATTTAAATTTTTTCTTTTTATTAGATTAAAAATCAATTATTATTTAAATTCCCATTTATTTTAAATTTATTTGTGTCTTTAATTGTTTCAAAGAAAACATATATGTCTCTCTCTCACTTGCAAACATTATCGCCTGTCTCTCCGCCTTCTCTCATAGGCCTAATGTTAATTTCCTATAGGGATTTGTATGTTAATTTCGATTCAAAAGGGGGTCCCCTTTGGAACTTTTTACGCATTTAAAATTTTTTTTTCCAATTCTTATGAAATTTTGTATTTATTTACGATTCTATATTGTGTATAAAATGTCCAAATATGAGATTAAAATTTTGAAAAATAACCATAGTTTATTTCAAGCAGTCAACATTTAAAATGCAAGTTTGAAACTAAGGTGCTATCGGAAACTAAATATATCTCGACACAAAAAATCTGGTGTGACCAGCACAGTGCGCAACTTTCTCTTACCGAAGGGTAAGAGAAAGTTGTGTGCTGTGCGCCAGTCACACCAGATTTTTTTGTTATCAAGCAAATACAAAAAAAACAATCTGTCCCATTAATCTTTAATTTTTTTAAATTTAAAAATTTGTTGTTATTATTAATCACAGATTTATTAAGAAATTTTTAAAATAAGCTTAGATGATTTATTTAAAAATCAAATGTCAAATTAGTTCAGCATTCTTGCAATAGATGACAGGCTAGTCTAACAGCTGATCCCCTTTTGGCCTATATCTGGCCTATATTTATATATTTTTATGCTTTTATAAAAGATACATAATATATAATAACATTTATAAAGAATTTATTGTTAAAAGATGAATGAAAATCAACCAAATGCATTAAATATTATTAGCTACCATTCTGACATCTCTTTCGAAATAGGTGTTGTTTTTTGTTTTGTTTTTTACGTTTTTTACTAGACACACAACGCCCTCTTCTCGGGAAAAACATTCGTAACTATGAAATTGTATTATAATAATCAAATCAGAATGCTCACAAGAGTTACCGAGGTCAAATGGCTTTCTTTCTTGATGTAAAAACCCTTGGCTGTTATTGTAATGTTAGCAGAGTGTGAAATGAGGTACAACTAATGCCCTTTATGTAAAACTATTATAAAAAATACTTTTGTTAACATTACGATTATTTCAGCTTCCTCTGAAGAAGAAGAGCCTTTGTGCCTTCGAAATAATTTATTAGGAAATAAACTAAATTGGAAAAATATAAAACTTTGTTTTTGTTTTTCCCTTCCTACACCCTTGCCTAAAAATCAGCGTGGTTGGGGAGTTTCGGTCAATAAATTGCTATTATTACTAAAAATATGTCCTTCAAGATACGTAGGCAATAGAAAAAAATCTGGTGTGACTGGCGCACAGCACATAACTTTCTCTTACCTTCGGTAATCGAAAGTTGTGCACTGTGCTTGTCACACCAGATTTTTTGTGTCTACATATATTTAGTTCCCGACAGTACGGAACATATGAATTCAGATGTAAAAATCTGGTGTGACTGGCGCACAGCACACAACTTTCTCTTACCTTCGGTAATCGAAAGTTGTGCACTGTGCTTTTCACAACAGATTTTTCGTGTCGACATGTATTTAGTTTCCGACAGTAGGGTACAATTGAATTCAAGATGTAAAATTTATAAGTATGGGAAAATATTTATATTTTGTTACCATGGCAACCATTTCTCCTATCCTTCCCTATGAAATACAAGAGTAAAGTGGTCTTCCAGAAGATTTCAATCGCAAAATGAGAATATACATTTTAAAGAGCATCTAAAAAATAATTGATTTTTGAATTTTAAAAAAAATCGTTGGAGCAAATTTTGAGAAAATCGAAAAAACTGAAAAAGTACATCAGTAAAGTACTAGTACTCTTTGGCCGATTTTGATTAAAAGCTTATTTTTCCGGTCCCGGGGGGTGTTTAACTTAAATATAAAATTTCAACCTCATAGCTCAATTCCTTCATGCTTAAAATTGAACACACACACACACACCCACACACAGACAGACCATGTCGCGAAAACCACTTTTTTTTGGATTCAGGGGACCTCAAAACGTGAAGATCCATCAAAATCTCGACATCGAATTTTTGACATGAAACCAATACTTTCTCTCTCTATATATATATATATATATTACATATATACATA
>JAKCPI010026149.1:0-68165 GCA_023213315.1 Euborellia annulipes | reverse complement strand
TTCCTATCTCTTACTCCTCCTCGTGAGTTCATTTCTGGCTAGTGAACTAATCCTCATTTCTGGTTCCAACCGGCTCCTTATATCCAGCCTCTTCTATGCTATGGATGATGTCCTTAGTTTGAGTAGCAGGGGAATCTTCTTTACGTCCCTTCCACAGGACGGGATGTCAGCAACTCCCTCTCTTCGTAGAGTTGCCTGGGGACTATCGTTTGAATTTATTGACATAAGAGCTGATTAGTTATAATGAGATATAGATACACTGTAATATTTTTTCCACATGAGGTAATTTTATTTGGTTAGGCTGATTGTTCACAGTTTTAAAGGAATCTCTTCGCTTGTCATTAAATCTTTATTCCCTTGACAATATTTCTTACTAATTTATTGAATTTGATTTTAGTTTATTTTCAAAAGTTTTTTTTTTATTAATTTTTTTACTTTTTTTTTGGAATTTACTCTCGCTTTTCACTGATCAAAGGACTTTTACAAACTTAAAGGGCTCTTGAATTCGATACATAAGTTCTTTTCTAAAATCAAAACAAATTACTACTTTTGCTTTCTCTGAGCAAAGTTTTATTTTTTATTAAAGTTTCTTTTTATGGTTTTTAAATTTTTTTTTTTTTTTTTTTTTTGTTTTGTTTTAACCTTTTATTAAATTTAGAATGTGAATAATATTGAATATATAAATCAAAATACACGACGTAACTTGCGAACAAATTCATCTTATATAAGCTTAGACTTCTGCATCGCAAAATTCTTAAAAAAATAAATTTAATAGCCTACTTCAAATAGTAAATTTATTTCCATCAAGTAACCAAGAAAGCCTGACAAGAGTGCTCTTCAATAATTCAATTCAAGATTTCATTAAAAAAATAAGCCTTAATTAACAATTCTGAAATATTTTTCTCTAAGAGTTAATAAATTGATGTTTAAAAAATAGGTGGTTTGTAAATCTTTATATAGGCCCTAATTCTTCTAGCAATTTCAAATTGCGAAGATCCGTTAAAAATCCCTTTAAAATAACTCCTTTTTAAACTCCAAAGTTAAAAGGTTTTTTTATGACCAGTTTAATTTTAAAGTGAAATAAAAGTGTAATTATTCTTCATTAGAATTGAATGTTCATTTCAAGTGCTGTTTAGGGGCGAACTGTTCTTATAACTATGATTTTTATAAAATTTCCCTTGAATTTAATTGACACAATCCAAATGAGAAATATCCTTATTTGGTTGACCATTTATCTTTTCATTTAATTTCATTGCAAATGGAACTATGGGGCGTATCCTCTTCCTGCGGGAAAATGCAATATGCAATTTGCGGTGACCCTCAATTCGCCTCACTGCTGAAGATGATCACCCCGCATAGGCCACATGTAATGTGGACAAGATATTTAGAAATGTAAAAATACATTTGCTAAATAAGAGATAAAAGTGAAAATACAGTATTTCAAAAAAACAAAATAGATCTATTTATTGAAGACTCATTATTTGATAAAGAAAGGCCATAAGTCCTGGGTGTATTAAGCAGTCTGAATAACTGATTCCAATACAGTATTTTTTTTTTTTTTTAATTTGTTTTTGCTTAAAATAATAATCCCTTTGTGCTCGCATACACACACATACCCTCCTCACATTGACAAGATATACTTTTCTACATGGTTTGTTTCTTGTTGTTCCAGGTTTAAAACGGCTGCATACCTGGCTATCCTATGTGTGTTCGTCAGTAAAACTGAACTCTCAGTCCGGCTCAGACGTGGTCCCAGTCTTAGCCGATTTTAATTGCAGAAATCCTTCATTTGGTGAGTAACTTGAAATTTTTACAATTCTCATTCATTTTCAAATTAAATAATTGCTGATATACTGTATAAAATCATTGATAAAGACAAAGAGTTAATTATTTAAAATAAAGAAATGATTTCATTTCATTCAAAGCACATTTACAATAGTTTAACTTATCAACAATCACTTTTTTTTTTTTAAATTTCTCCTTACGCCTATTGAGGTAATTTAAGGATTTATTGTTAACATATATTTTAAAGTTTTATTATGCAGATGGCAAATAGGGGACGTAAAAACTTTAATATGCGATTTCTATTATTCGTTTTTGTATTTCCGTCTAAGACTTCAAGGCGTATATAAGGGGAGGGGGGGACGAGGGAACGCCCCCACGAAAATTTATTTCAATTGATTTTAATACCATTCATTTGAACCCCTACCCGGGGTATAAATGGCCTTCGATGCTGAAAAACACCTTAAAACGAATTAAAAAAAAATACATCGTTATTTTCTTGACCAGCTTCAGTATCACAGATAAATATTTTGATCTCCTTTAGCTACGTACATTTATCTAAGAGAAATAACATTTTTCCATTTTATTTTGTCTTTTCTCTAGTTCCAATAATAAAGAGAATTTGTTTATTAAAAAATCTGGTGTGACTGGTGCACAGCACACAACTTTCTCTTACCTTCGGTAATCGAAAATTGTGTTCTGTGCTTGTCACACCAGATTTTTTGTGTCGACATCTGAATTTAGTTTCCAACAGTAGGCCCTACGGTACATTCGAATTTCAAGATGTAAAATTTTTTTTTTTTTTTTTATTACGCCCCTTCAGCCAGCGGCCATTGGGCACCATAAAAACATTATAAAAAATACAAAATCAAAATGATACAAACACCATACAAAAATAAAGCCATAACAAAATGAATACAAAATTAAAGCAAAAACAAAACAATATAAATACAATATTAAAGCAAAAACAAAACAATATAAATACAATATTAAAGCAAAAACAAAACAATATAAATACAATATTAAAACAAAAACAAAACAATACGAATACAATATCAAAACAACCTTAAAAAATATACTCTATAAAGAGAAAATGTCTAATAAATTCACTATTTACTGGTGGTTATTTTCGAGGTATGGCTATATTCTTATATCGGTGGCGGCGATGAATTGTTGAAGCTGAGCTATTGATTCCTTTTTTAATGATTTGAGGAAATTTATTAGGCTGGGGGGGTCTCTGAAGTTGGGGACTATTTCTTTCAAGTACTGTAGTCTCTGACGTTGGTACATTGGGCAACAGAAAAGAAGATGTTCTGGGGTTGCTGGTATTTGAAGGCAAGAGCAGTGCGGTGACGGGACTATTGAAAATCTATTTAAATGAGCATTGCATCGTGTATGTCCAATTCTTAGCCTATTGATCAGCGTTATGGTCTGTCTGTTTAATTCTGGATATTTGGAAAACCAAGATGTAAAATTTATAAACATAGGAAAATATTTATATTTTGTTACCATGCCAACCATTTCTCCTATCTTTTCTATGGAGTACAAGAGTAAAGTAGTCTTCCGAAAATTTCAATGTCAAAACAGAATGAGAATATACATTTTAAAGAAAATCTAAAAAAATAATTGATTTTTGAACTAAAAAAAAAATTGTTGGAGCGAATTTTGAGAAAATCGAAAAAAACTGAAAAAGTGCATCAGTAAAGTACTAGTACTCTTTGGTCAATTTTGTTCAAAAGCTTCGTGTCACGTCCTAGGGAGGTAGCTAACTTAAATATAAAATTTCTACCTCATAGCTCTTTTCGTTCTTGAGATATTTTGTTCACAGACAGACAGACCATGTCGCGAAAACCACTTTTTTGAATTCAGGGGACCTCAAAACGTGTATATCCATCAAAATCTCGACATCGAATTTTTGACATGAATCCAATACTTTCTCTCTCTCTCTCTCTATATATATATATATATATATATATATATATAGAGTTAAGAGAAAGTAAAAAATCAGCGAAATCTTTTTAAGGGTACAATCTTCAAATAATATCTAAAATATAAAGTCCATCGTAATAGATAAACCATTAAAAGTGCACCCTCTCTCACCTTTTTCTCTTCATTTCCACGTAAAGTTTATCTTGGCTCGTTGAAAACGATGAAAATGTCAAAATGACCGACAGATATGTCGGAAGTATCTTCTCTTGTGCTTGTGACTGGTTACAGATTACATAAAAAAATATGGAGGGCATTCTATTTATCTCCCTCTCCTAACTATGTATTCGCCCTCGCAATAAATAAATATTTTATTTATTTGCAAATAAATGAGATCAATGGGATAATGTATTTTAATTAAAGATTTAAAGATAAATTAACAAGATGGCTTATATCTCATATAACAGTCTTTTTAGTAATTCATGTCAGTAACATGTGTTGTATAATATAAGAAAAATGAAAAAAAAAAAAAAAAAAAAATTTATTTATAGCTACTATGTAAAATTAAAAAAGGTTTTCCAGGTCACCATTTTTCTTCCTTTTACTATGCCATATCATACTATTTATTACTAATTTCTAAATGGAAATAGTATTTCTTCTATTCATTTTGTTTATCTATTTTCTTTTCTTTCATAAAATATTCTAGTATGGCTAAACTTCAAGCTGGCTTGTCCAATTTTCTCGAATTTTTCTCGTGTTCGATTATGGAAAAAAAAATCGATTATCGATTATTCCGATTCATCGATTATTGGGTCCGGACAGACGAAAAGATAATCGATTATGGGAAAAAAATAATCAATTATACCTTGTTTCTTTCGTGGAAATCATTTGACCTTTTTTTTTAGGCAAACGAAATTTTTTCCGCTCTGTGGATAATTTTTTTCCACTTCCGTCAAAATCATTAGACTTTACTAGTACTTTACTCAAGTACTTTTTCAGTTTTTTTTTGATTTTCTCAAATTTGGCTCGAACAATTTTAATTAAAATTCATAATATTACTCTTTTTTTAGATGCTCTTTAAAAAGATCAGTAAAATTTTTTGTGAATATTGTTTGAAATACATTTTTCAGATTGTTCAAATTCATTTTTCAGCTCTTGCTACCATAGAGCCAATGTCACACGAGTCTCATCCGATTTTTTCAAACGCATTTTTCCCAAAAAATAATCGATCCCTCCCCCAATAGTCGATTTTGAAAAACAATCGATTAATCGATTATTTTGCGCAGCCCTAATTCCCATTTGGAGTTTACTTTGCTTGGTGGATTGTAATTTGGGTTGCTCATCTTCCAGAAACCGAAAACAAAGTAATTTTAATTTCTCTTACCTATATGTAATATTTAGAGAGAAAGTATTGGTTTTATGTCAAAAATTCGATATCGAGATTTTGATGGATATACATGTTTTGAGGTCTCCTGAGTCCAAAAAAGTGGGTCCCACAAATTACTCTCTCTGTCTGTGTGACTGTTTGTGCGTAAAGATTTTAAGCATGAAGTATTTGAGCTACGAGGTTGAAATTTTATATTTAAGTTAGGTCCCTCCCGGACAGTTAAAATATGGTTTTAAAGAAAATCGGCCAAAAAGTACTAGTTCTTTTGAAGTACTTTTTCAGTTTTTTGGATTTTCTCAAATTTGGCTCTTACAATTTTAATTAAAATTCATAATTGAACTCTTTTTTAGATGCTCTTTAAAAATAATATCAATAAAATTTTTCGTGAAAATTGTTTGAAGTACATTTTTCAGATTGTGCAAATTTATTTTTTCAGCTCTTCCTTCCATAGAGCCAATGTTAAATCCCTATGGGGATTAGCATGTTAATTTCGATTCAAAAAGGGCTACCCTTTCGAACTTTTTATTCATTTAAAAAAATTATTTCCAATACATATGAAATTTTGTATTTATTTAGGGTTATCTATCCAAAACTTAAAAAAATTATCGTTAATCAGTAAATATTTTAAAAATATTTTTGAAATTTTATCATTAATCCGTTCATTTTAATACAAGTAACATATTCATCTCATTAATTATCAGATTCCTAATATAGTAGTCAAACAAAAGAGCATTAAATTTCTAAACCAAACAGTTACAAACGAAAAATCCAACATCAAAGAATCATTTCCCTTTCTATGAATAATCTGTAATTCAATCTATTTACGCTTCAATTAGCAGAAAATTGTTTTTTATTTGCATAATCTCTATTTAATATATATTAATTAGTATATACAATTGCATTTAATGAAAACATTCCACCGTCAATAAAAAGCGAAATCAGAACATTTATTTTGGATTGGCCTAAATAAAAAAAAAAAAAAAATTGAATATATTCTCTATTACAAAACGGTACAATAAAATCCTATTTTAATTAAAAACGTATAAATGTATAGAGATAATTAGATGATGAATTATTAAAGAAATTAAGAGAAAAGCTTCAAAATCTGGATGGAAGCTTTTAATGATCAAATTGTTTCCTTTAATTTAAAAGAGAAAATCCTTTATTAAACTTTATTGAAATTTCACAAAGAGAGAGGGAGTAACTTTAATTAGTTGGCCATTCGCGTTTATTTCCCTCCTTTGACCGGCAAATTATTTCGATAAATGATGACGAGGTGTTTGTTGAAGTTTATAATATAATTTTATGATGAAGGCTCTAGGCTAAAGTAAATAATATTCTCAAGTCTTATCATTATTATCGACTCACTCGCTTGTCTTTAATTAGAGGCAGAATGATTTTAAAAATTTTATATTAAAATTATAAAGCATTTTTTTTTTTTAATTCTTGACTCTCGATCAGGAAAATTAGGGGTAGAGGGTGTAGAATTTTCTTTTTTCCTGTTTGGTTTAGAAAATAATTTTTATGAAATTGCTTTAATCTCTAAAATTTTACTTTCTCTTACCTCTATATATTTCTTTCTCTTACCTCTATATATGCCCCCCCCTTTTTTTTCTTTCATTTTATATTTTCATTATTTATTTCGATTTTATTTCAGAATCTACTTTGCCTTTTTTGCCTATTTTATTTATACCTCCTTTTAGATTTCATTTTCTTCAATACATTTAATATTTTTCTCATTTCTGATTTTTTCATTTTATAAAACCCGACCATTCGATATACTTTTTCCGGAATATTCGAAGAGAATTTAATTATTCATTCCTAGTTTTCGACCCCAGTAGGGGTAGTACCCAAATTTGAAATCCACCCAACCCACCACCTCGCCCCTATTCCTTGACCTTGAGAGAACCCCAATTACTTTTTATTTTTCATAATATCGATCTACTATTTAATTAATTTCAGAATTTATCAACTTTACCTCTCATTATCTCGAATTTTTATACATATTTTATTTACCCACTTTTCTTACTAACATACTTAGTTTGAATATCGAACTGATCATTTCCTTCGACCTGAATTTCCAACCATACACCTTCTTTTTAATATAGTTTGTTTTTTAGATTTGAGTAAATATCCCAACACTCGAATTTCTTTTTCCACAACCATCCAGTCCCAACAATTTCCCATATAGTTAATAAAGAGAGAAAGTATTGGATTCATGTCAAAAATTCGATGTTGAAATTTTGATGGATATACATGTTTTGAGGTCCCTGAATCCAAAAAAGTGGTTTTCGCGACATGGTCTGTCTGTCTGTCGGTGTGTCTGTGTTCAATTTAAAGCTTGAAGGAATTGAGCTAGGTGGTTGAAATTTTATATTTAAGTTAGACATCCCTCTGGAAACTGAAAATAACCTTTTAAACAAAATCGGCCAAAAAGTACTAGTACTTTACTGATGTGCTTTTTCAGGTTTTTTTTCGATTTTCTCAAAATTCGCTCTTACGATTTTGATTAAAATTCAAAAATCAAATATTTTTTTAGATGCTCTTTCCAAATGTATATTCTCATTTTGCTCTCAAAAACGTTTGAAGCACACTTTACTTTTCTTTGCCCCCCCCCCGCACTTTTGTACTTCATAGGAAAAAGATAGGAGAAATGGTTGCCATGGTAACGAAATATAAATATTTTCCCATGTTTATAAATTTAATATATCGGTTGAAACTAAATATATATCGACACAAAAAATCTGGTCGCACATTAGATTTGTAAGATATGTTGTTGCATGAACCTAGAAAAATTTTTCATAAGACCTCAACCTTTTCATAGTTAAGTTTCTCTCACTTATTACAGTATGTTAATAAACTTATTACACTTGAGAATGACTTTGCCTTTTTGTTTCGCTTGTCAAATCCCAGCAGAGGGATTTACGTGCATCCCTTACTTGTTAGCCCGCTTGGACTACATTAAACATAAAAAAGCACTTTTCCTTAACAAATTGCGAAGTTTAGACTTATAAAAATAAAAATAATATATGTACAGTCAGTGCCATTAAAGATCAGGGGGGGGAAGATTTAGGCCTTGGGTTTAGCCAATCAAAACGCTCTCTGAAGTGTTGTCTCTAAAGTTACTATTTCTCTTCAATTTTACTAAAAAAAAAAAAAAAAAAAATTATTTATTTTACAAAGTTTGTCTAAACTCAAGTCCCCTCCCTGGCGATTAATAGTTCTACAAACTGTACACATTCAATTGGACCCAGCGAAATATTTTTATATAAAAAAATTTGACATGACTCTTTTTATCAATTAATAAAAAGTGATGGCAGTTATATAAAAATGCTCTTATTTAATTTTCTTTGACGTTTCTGACGTCCTATTGCCAAACAAATACACATCAGGATATTTTAATGAAAATATAAATTAGTCTATAGGCCTATCCCAAAATATAAATTCCAGCTCTTCGTTGCCTAATGAAATTTCTATTTTCATTACAGCCATCCTCATTTATTTTATTGTCCTGAGGAAGGGCTTGAGTGAGGACTTTTATGTCGAAAATAATATAAGAAAAGTCCTTTAGGTTTTATTAATTTAAAAATTTTGTTCTCTTTAAATTCCCTAACAATTAGGCCTATAATTAGAAATTGTACTGTTTATTTAGCTGCAGATATATTTTGAAATATTTTATTTTAAATGATATAAGATTTAAAAAAAAATAGGGTCCTGTGGGGGGGGGGGCAACTTCTAAACCTTCGATACTTTTCTTACAAAACAATTTTTCTTTAGCCTCATTGGAGCCAAATCTCTTCCCTGGAGCTCTTTTTGAGATCTGCGTAAAAGTAGATGTGGCCAAATCTGGTGAATACGGGGGTTCGATATCACCATCGTTTTTATCGGCTGGTGGATCGGTACATTCTCTTGGTGAAATAAATGTCACTTCTAGCCTTGGCGTCACTTAACCTTCCATATATCGACAACGACTAAACAATTATGAAAAGTTATTTAATGATCTTTGATTGTAGGTCTTCTTCGGTCTATGATTTGTCGGTTATATATCAATTATAATAAAAACATTTTTTTTTTGACATTGGGCTATTTTCTTTTACTCCCCACTAGATACCCAACGAGTATATCTTAGATTTCGTCCCAGTGAATTTTCTTTGTGAGAGTGTGGTAGCTGTTGTAGAAGAAAAATTGGCAATCATTTACACAAAATTGTTTTTTCAAAATTCTTCACCGTTGCATTTCTTTGATTTTTCATTTCTTTTTTTAAGCAGGTTTATCTCTCTTCAAAATTACAAATTAAGTCACAGCTTTCGCGTCATATTCTTATCTTTTTTTTTTGCATACAAAATTTTTAATTATATTCCTTAATTAAGAGCCCTTGAAGTCGTCTTTCGCTGACTCCGTTTATGTTCATTTGGATACTTAAAACAAAGTATTTTCTTAATTGGAAGAACTAAAAGCCTTTCACCTTTAATTTAATTTTCCCTTATTCAACTCACTAATAAATTTTGCATAAGTTGATTTAAAGTCATAAAATTTTTGTTGATCTTCGCCATATTTTTTATTTTATTGATTAAAGCCATGTAACCATTTTATATATTAAAAAAGGATCAACCTCGTATTTTAACGTTATACAATTTGTGATTCGTAAAACTTTTTTTTTTTTTTTTGAAGTATTTGCTCATTGCTCGAGTATGTGGTTAGTTTATTGTGTGGAAAATGTGAAGTTATGAGATTAAACTTTATCGAGATATTGCTTTATGCTTGAAATGTCATCTATATATAAAATCTATAGAACGATTGACAAGTTTTAAAAATAATAAATTAAAATTTTTATTATATTGACCGTCAAATGATTGAATTTAAATGTTAATCAAATTGGGAGCAACTTTTTTGAATAATTTTATGATTTAAAATACAAAATTCGAAATCACTCTGTAATAGGCTCCTAAAAACATCGAATTATTGATTTATTTTCTAGATATTTTGAAATATATATCAGTATTAGATGTATTACAACAAAATAAACGCCCTAAAATTTTAGTATTTTATTTTTGAAATTGAAAATTCATCATTTATAATTGAAATATGGATTCAAACACCTCTCGGTTTAAATGTGAAATTAAATACTGTAATTATACCTATTATTTATTTTTAATATAAATTGTTACTCTTGAGTACATATAAACACTATTTTATTTTCACGTTTATCATATTTATTCTCTCAAGGAATATACAGGAATATTTATCTCTCATTTAGCTATAATATTGTCATAATTCAAAAATCCAGGTATCGAATTATTTTCTATAATAAAGAATTTGTTAGCTACTATTTTGAATTCGAATTTCTATATAAATGTGTTACAATTTTATTTTGTTTTTTTGATCTCCTGAAATAATAGAAATTTTGAGTTATGACACTCTTGCAGCAAATGAGCGATATATAGATCTACAACCTAATTGCATTAATTACACTAAAATCTCGATGACACAAATTTGATTGTTCCCTCAACTGAACGAAACTCAAATCCTGTAAGAATTTCAGGCCAAATTTGACAACAAAAATTTTAACAATTATTTAAGTGTAAAAATAATGAATTTCTAAAAAATCATAAAAATACAAAAACTAACAAGTAAGACCCACAATAGGAAAAAAATTTATTTAGACCTTTACAATAGGGCCTCTGTTTTGTTGATTTGATCAGATATTGAAGTATTTTAAATCAATTATTTTTTAGATCCTCTTTAAAATGTATATTCTCATTATACCCTGAAAATTGTTTGAAGCACACTTTACTTATGTAGAATTTCAGATTTTTCAAATTCATTTTCCGGTTCTTCCTTCCATAGAGCCAATGTTAAATTCCTATGGCGATTTACATGTTAATTTCGCTTCAAAAGGGGGTCCCCTTTGGAAAATTTTACACATTTAAAAAATTGTTTTCCAATTCTTATGAAATTTTGAATCTATTTAGGTTTCTCTATTGTGTATAAAATATCCAAATATGAGATTAAAAAAAAAAAAAAAAAAACATAGCTTATTTCAAGCAGTCAACATTTAAAACGCAAGTTTGAAATTAAGGTACTATGGGAAACTAAATATATCTCGACACAAAAAAATCTGGAGCGACCAATTAGACCAGATTTTTGTCTAATATTTTCGTAATTACTGGTATATTCATCACGTCATTTTTCAAAATATTTTCTTTCCACTGATGATAATGAAAAATCATTCAATCATCAATTCTTTTGTTTTATTTATTATTTTTTTTATTAAAAAACATTCACACTTTTTTCTCATTCACTCACACTCACACACACATTCGCACGGTCTTTTCGGCAACTTAGGCCATTTAAGACTTTAAACGATATCCGTTATTGAGAATATACACATATTAGGGGTCCAGGCATTCTTATTTAAGCCATTTGGTATCTAAATGGCTTAAATAAAATCATCGGACTGCCCGGGGTCCGAACCCGCGACGTTTGGTATACGAGGTTAGTACGCTAACCTCTACACCAAACCCCTAGGGCGTTTTATTTATTATTAAAATCGTCAAATAATTAAATCAATTTTATTTAAATGTATAAAATGTGTTCCATCTACCTTAATTTGGAGAACTCTGCTAAAGACCATATTGCCTGGATGCTCGCATTTTCGTTCTCTTTTATTTGATGGTTTTTACTTATCTCTTTAGTGACATGCAAATGGACTCACTTAGTATCCATCTTGATTGGTCCATTCTCCCCTACTTCCATTTCTCGATTGTCCCATTCTCATCATTTGATGAGATGGCGGGTCATCATCGCTTAACTTCAATTGAGTTGAGCCTTCAAAGTTGAGTCCAAGCCAAAATTTCTAATCCTCCATTTATACAATTACATATGTTATCTATCTCATTTTAACAAGTTGATAAAGTCACTGACTGCCTCGCTTTTAATTTAGGGTCTCAGTAGTTCAAAAGACGCTTTTCCATTTATACCTTTTCTAATTGAATAATTTTTATATAATAATAATTATTATAATTCCGTCTTTACACCCGAAATTTCGACTCCCTTTAACCAAATCCTGGAACCAGCACTGAGACTATATTTTTAATTTCATGATTGTAAAATTAATTTTAAATTATTTACATTCTACTTACAGTATATTCTTTTTGTTTCAGAACTCGTTTTTGAAATATCAACCAACAATAGAAAGACGTAGCTTGATCATCCCGCATCGAAAAGGACATCATTTGGTGAGTAACCTATATTAAAATTAAAAATAATATTAAGTATTACAGTGCCTTAACCAGCCACAGGGTAGGCTCAAAAATTTGAGTCATTCAGCTTGAAAAAAATCATTTTTCAAAAATCATAAAAAATATGATACCAGAAATTTTTAACGCTTTATCTAATCCAACAAGAGAGTTGAAAGTTCAAGTCAGTACGTTATTAAGGATTAGGAAAAAATATCTTGTTTTATAAGCCAGAGCTTTCTTCCTAAAGGTTTCTGTTGTGCTAATCTTTAATAAAGTCCTTGTCAGATACAAAGCATTATTGGCAATTATTAATTATTATGCTATTCTTTTTTTTCAACCCACCAATAAAACAAAAAACAAATTCCGGCTATGTCACTGTATTTTTTTTTTTTTTTTTTTTTTAAAACATTCACACTTTTTTCTCATTCACACTCACACTCACACACACATTCACACAGTCTTTTCGGCAACTCAGGCCATTTAAGACTTTAGACGATAACCGTTATTGATAAATATACATATATGGGGGTCCAGGCATTCTTATTTAAGCCATTTGGTATCCAATTGGCTTAAATAAAATCATCGGACTGCCTGGGGTCCGAACCCGCGACGTTTGGTATACGAGGTTAGCACGCTAACCTCTACGCCATGCCCCGAGGGCCACTGTATTTTTATCGATATTAGGGATGCATTTTAATGAAACTCTACTCTATTATAGTTGAAAAATATTTTGTCCTCTTTAATCATTGCAAGTATATAAACTGATCTCTTATAAATATACCACTAAATAAAATTACACGACTAAATATCAATAAAGAATTTTTTTAAATTTTTTAATTGGTTTTTAAATTCATTATCTATTTATTCTTTATTCTGCTTTACTTCTTGGGGGTGTTTGGAAGATAGTAGGCTTTTTGCCAATAATAGCGTGGAGTGCAGGTTTTTAGATTTATTCTGGTTTTGGCCAGGGCCGCCGAGAGTCTTCCCTCCCCCTCTCCCATTACCACAAAAAAAAAAAAAAAAAAAAATTGAAATCTGAATATAGGCTACCTCAGAGGGAAATTTTTTTTTCCGATGGGAAATTTAATGTTAGAGCCTAAAAGGCTTGGGCCACTTCTAAATGAAAATGTTAATCAAATTATTTTTAAATACAGTATTCTTTTTAACTTTGCCCATCAACCGTAGGTTGGGCAGGGAAAGTTAATGTAATCGTAAAAAAAATCGAAATTTTTCTGAAGCTGCCAAAATGCGTTTTGAGGTCCCCTGAATCCATTTAAGTAGTTTTTGGAATGATGTCTGTGTGTGGGGCTGTGGTAATTTTTTTCGTCAACGAAAACTCAAAAACTATTTGTTCAATTGTTTTGAAATTTTGCACCCGTAAACTAGGGGTAGAGGCCAAGAAATGAAAAGCTTTTGGTAAACATCGGACCATTAGGGGGGGGGGGGCTCTAGGGGGGGGACAAAATTTTTTTCTTACATAACCTATAATTTTTTTTATATATTCAGAAACTAGACTTCCTCCCGAGTAAAATGATACATAATATGTATAGCATCGGACCATCAGGAGGGGGGCTCTAGGGGGTGGGGGGACAAATATTTTTTTCTTGAATAGTGGATGGGCAAAGTTGTGCGCTCGGCTTAGTCCGACCCTTTATTTATTATTTTTTTTTTTTGAAACATTTAGAGTTGGGGTAATCTTTAAAATCTTTGTAAATTTTTTTATATCTTGTTTACTTAATCAAAGGGTTGTTCTTCCGGCTTAACAATCCTTTATTTGTAAAAATTACAAAGTTTCGGCTACTTATTTTGTGCCCTTCCTCAGGTTCAATGCAGTAATTTGTGATATTAAACTAGATTGTCCTGAGGAAGACTACAAAATGAGTGAACGGAACGTAATTTTTTACAAATAAACCAATGTTAACAGAAAGAAAAGCTCTGATAACAACTGTGAAAACTTTAATACCAAAATTATATTAACTTAATTTTGAATGATAAAATTTTAATTCTAATTCTATAATTTTTCATTTTCGTCCTTTTCGTTTGCTTCTTTGTCTTTATTCCATCTTATATTTCATTATAGAGTTTAACAATCTATTACAGGGTTTTCCAAACTGTGAGGCGCGCCTCCCTAGGGAGGCGGGAACTAGTCTAAGGGGAGGCGCGAATATTGGCCACCAAGATCAATTTTCCATATGATTGCAAGTTTTATAAATAAAATAATGAAATAATTTAGAAGATTCTGGGACGGAGTTTTTAATTAGAATAATAAATATGAATAAATAAAAAAAATATTTTTATATAGGGCCTAAATTTATATTTTTAGTATTTTTTTTGTATTATTTTATTAAATGTATGTGGGGGAGGGGGCGTCAAATGATTAAATATTTTTAAGGGAGGCGTTGTAACATAAAGTTTGGAAACCACTCTGGCCTAAAGTAAGACGCATTCTAGAAAATTATACTATGTGTAAAACCCAAAGACTGATCCAGGGAATTTTTTCAGGGTTTTAATTTTTTTCTGCCTAGACGCGAAGCTCTCCGAAGGCGATAGCATTGTTAATTATTTTATTTATTAGGATTGGATGAAGGGTTGAAAAATTGAGAAAAATGTTTTTTAAATTTATTTTAGCTAAATCGAAGCCAAATAAATAGAAAACATTCAAAAAATAGGGTTGATTATTATTTTGATTAGGGGGGGGGACGAAGGGTTGATTATTTAAGAAAGGCCTTGGAATATTCCAAATCACTTGTTGACATTCTTTTTTATCTCTAAAAATAGTTAGATTAGAGCAAAAGGTATTTTTTTACTTTTAATAAAAAGGGAATTGTTATTTTCATCTGTTTTTTTTCCTATAATAAGAGAGAGACGAATCTCTCTTTCATTCGAGTCGAGCGCGTTGCCAGGATGCAGGCGCTGCTCTTTTTTTGTGTTTAAAGTGAATCAAAGTGAATAATTAATATAGTGTAACCCACCCTGACCTCACCGTCAGCCAACACACCCTCTTGAGAGTCTTATTAAAGGTAATTATTATGCATTTTATCGTTGAAAAAAAAAAAAATCTGGTGTGACTGGCGCACAGCACACAACTTTCTCTTACCTTCGGTAATCGAAAGTTGTGTTCTGTGCTTGTCACACCAGATTTTTTGTGTCTAAATGTATTTAGTTTCCGACAGTAGGGTACAATTGAATTCAAGATGTAAAATTTATAAGTATGGCAAAATATTTATATTTTGTTACCATGGCAACCATTTCTCCTATCCTTCCCTATGAAATACAAGAGTAAAGTGGTCTTCAGAAGATTTCAATCGCAAAATGAGAATATACATTTTAAAGAGCATCTAAAAAATAATTGATTTTTGAATTTTAAAAAAAATCGTTGGAGCAAATTTTGAGAAAATCGAAAAAAACTGAAAAAGTACATCAGTAAAGTACTAGTACTCTTTGGCCGATTTTGATTAAAAGCTTATTTTTCCGGTCCCGGGGGTGTTTAACTTAAATATAAAATTTCAACCTCATAGCTCAATTCCTTCATGCTTAAAATTGAACACACACACACACACCCACCCACACACCCACCCACACACAGACAGACCATGTCGCGAAAACCACTTTTTTGGATTCAGGGGACCTCAAAACGTGAAGATCCATCAAAATCTCGACATCGAATTTTTGACATGAATCCAATACTTTCTCTCTATATATATATTACATATATACATAGGTAAGAGAAAGTAAAAATGATACAAACAAATAATTTGACTGCGAAAAACGATTCTATTGAATATGAAATTAAATATTTTGTATTTCACTAAGGGTAGAGGGTGAATATAAGCTGTTGAAATGGAGAGAGGGAGTGTAGGTGTCTTTGAAAAAAAATTATTTTTTTATTATATATCTTTTTTTTTTTTAAACACTTTTTTTCTCATTCTTACTCAAACACTTACACACATATATTTTTGTTAATCAAATTTCCTTAATTACACAGGGGTGGATTAAGGGTTGAAAATTAAAATAAAATAATTTCAAAATAAAATAAAAATTAAAATATTATAATTATTTATAAATGTATTCAAATTATTTTGAGAGTAATTTCGCGGTGAAGGCTGGCATTTCCGTAAAGGGGGAAGGGGGAGGTAATTAACCAGGGGGGTTAATGCCCCATCCCCTAAAATGCACAAAGATATTAATATTTTTTAATACTTTTACTAAAAAATAAGTGCATTCCGTTTGAGTAAAATTTATATTCAATATTTAGCAAATAGGATAGTGGGGTAGAAACATTTTAATGTCATTCTAAAATTTTTTATTACTGTGGCGGAATTATTTTTTGAAGATTTCGAAACTCTCATAAACAGATAATAATAACACTGGGTAACTTAGGAACCCATCGAACCCTTGCAGGATTTTTTTCATTAGGTAGAAAAGTAAGATATGATTAGTCCACTTAAAATTTTACTGGGGTGAGTTACCGCATCTTTTTGTATATAGAACTAATCTCAATTCGGATTTGAATTTTTACTTTCTCTTACCCATATGTATAAGTTAATATACATATATAGGCCTAAAGAGAGAAAGTATTGGATTCATGTCAAAAATTCGATGTCGAAATTTTGATGGATATACATACACGTTTTGAGGCCCCTGGATCGAAAAAAATGATTTTCGCGACATGTTCTGCCTGTGGGTCTGTTTGGGTTCAATTTAAAGCATGAAGGAATTGAGCTAGGATGTTGAAATTATATATTTAAGTTAGGCACCCCCCCCCCCCTAGGGCGTGAAAATAAGATTTGAGAAAAATATTTTTCTTCAGGAATGAAAGTTAGAAGAAAACGCAACCAGAATTTTTCTATAAAAATATATTTTAACAGATTACGTTTCCGCTTTGGTCAAAGCCATCCTCGGAGTGGTCATCCGAGGATGGCTTTTACCAAGGCCGAAACGTAATCTGTTAAAATATATTTTTATAGAAAAAATTCTGGTTGCGTTTTCTTCTAACTTTCATTCATGATACAAATTCCACCAGCCATAAAATACCCTTATACCAGCGTTTTCCAATCTGTGAGGCGCGGACTAGTCTAAGGGGAGGCGCGAATATTGGTCACCAGGACCAATTTTCCAATTGATTGCTAGTTTTAATATAAATAAAAATAAATTAAAAAAATATTTTTATATAAATTTATATTTTTTAGCATTAAAAATTTTTGTTTTTGTATATTTTTTTAAAATGGGAGGGGGGGGAGGCGTCATAAGATTGAATATTTTTAAGGGAGGCGTGGTAACATAAAGTTTGGAAACCACTGATCTATTAGTTAACTAGAATTTTTTCATTTGAAAATTTTTTTCTCTATAATACACTTACACATTTTTCACCACACCATTAAATTTTCAATAAATATATTTAATTAAATACGACGTATATATCCCCCTTTGAGTCTTGAATCCGGAATCGAAATAGTATCAAAGCATCTGCTTGTTTATAAATATTTGCATTCAAATGGGTTTTCTTTCTTTTCCCATTATGAAACCATGTCCTGAGAAGCGCTCCAAATTTCCGCCATTTATTACCCCTTGTCTGAATGGAATTACGTGTAAGAACAAACCATTCAATTAGCAAATGTAAATAATTTGTTTCGAGGAAAATTAAAATATAATAATAATTTTTAATATTCATTCTGTCGTCTGTTTAATTTCCCTTCTGATGTAATATTATTTTTTTTTCTTTTAATTCAACACGCAAAGTTGGTTAGCGAAATAAATTAATTTTTCGGATGAATGGTAAAATATGAAATTCAAATAGGACGAATTATTTTCATCTTTATCATTTTTTTATGTATAATTTAATACGTATGCTATTACATTTTTCTAAAGCCCTGATGTAGGAAAATTTTTCAAATATTTCCTTGAAATACTGTCACTGATTAAAAACTCAAGGATTTAATTTTCACTGTTTATTGTCACAGGGCTTGTTTCCTTTTTAAAGAATATTTTGAGTTGTTTATATTTATATGTCCCACCATCCTACAGAGGTTTTCCATTAACAAACGCGATTGTGAATTCTTAAACTAGAAAAGACTTTTGATTATATTTTTTTAAATTAATTTACTCTTTGACCTTTACTTTTATGAAAAATATGACCGAAAAATTCATTCATTTTTTTTATTGTTGAAATTGAATTATCTTCTTTCTTCGTATCTTTTTACTTAGTAGACCAGGCGCTGGAGGTAGTTGAGTATGCAAAATTTGAGGACCGAATTCTGACAATGGATTTGGGCTAAGAATAGCTCCCAGAATAAGGATCCGGATCTTGCCGGGCCAATTTTTGGTCCAATTTTTTTTACCCCCACCCCATAGGAAATCAATGGAGTGCATGCTAAGATGATGTGAAGATTTGCAATTATGGTCAAATTCGAGTACTTAAAACCTCAAACAATGAAAAAACTGTCTTGTCAGCAACTGAGGGGATCCTCTAGAGTCCCCTGAGAAGTACTATCTTGCCACCAGTTGTGGTGGTCCCCTCTAACCCCTTCATCTCTTTTCTCTCTCTTTGTTATAAATTTAAATATACGGCTTTAACACCATGCCAATTGTGGGGACCGGCAATTATGTTCATAATCCACTAGCCGGTAAAATATAATTCGTTTATCGGTATCAGCAGAAAATTGAAAAATTCCTCTTTGGCTATAAACACTTTTTAAAATGGGATTAATTCCTTAACAAACTATTTATTTATTTATTATTATCATTCCACGAAAAAAGGATAAAAGGATTTTATCAAATTTCAAATTACTAAACTTGGAAATCTTATTTCGTTCACATGCTAACGCCCTTTGCTATTTATTAAATTTTATTTTCAAAATCGCTCGTAAATCATCCTTTTTAGGTGGGTGGAATTAGATGTCGTATATTTAATTTAAAATAGATTATAATTAAAAAGTAATAAAAATATTTTATTAAAAAAAAAAAAAATTGAAATGAATTTTATTTCGTCATGTAAATGTAAAAGGATTTATCTAATCAGATTATAATTTTTTTTGTAATGGTGAAAATTAGATCCTCAGTTTACCTCCTGAGTATTATATTCTAACAAATAAAAGAGAATTTCGGTAATGGTGGTAGGGACGGGCCAGGCCGTCGAGAGGGGGAATTATTGATTTAATCATTTTCAAGATTATTATATTTGAGTATTACTTACTAGATTGTCGTAGTCCAAGTTCAGAGAAACAGTCCCTCAATTATATCTTTCAATCAAGAATCTGAAACTTCTTTAGGTTACTGAGTCTCAAGCTAGTTTTATTTATTTGTCTTCTATATTCTGCGATTTGTACCATAGGCAAAAAGTATCTGTTTTTTATTGTATGTTCCATTTAGTCACCTTTCCTCCGCGTTTATTAGATATTTTTTTCTATCTCAGAATTTGAGTTCCACCGCCTTTTCAAAGTCGTGCCAGATAATCTAACGATAACAAAGCCCATCCATCTAAAAATACAAATAAAAATGCATTATTTATAAATTTTTCCTTTGAAAGTATAATTTTAAAGTTGTTTTCTTATTGAATTTAAAGTTCTTTTTAAAAAAGAAATTTTGATTGTTTGAATAAAATATAAGCTTCTTATATTTGAGTATAGAAACATCTTCCTTGAATATATTAAAAAATAAAGATGACAATTTTCTTCAAAATATTCCTGTTTAGAAAAAGTTAACTTTTTTTATTTATAAAAAAAAGTTTTTATTTTCCATTTAACCCATAGTAGGCCTATATATTTTGATTTTTTTTCTTAATCAATTAATTGATAAAACGAGTAAGTAGTCAAAAGATGAGTAAGTTTGTGAATAGTTTTGGATTTTTTTTTAACACACTTTTTTTCCCATACACTTCCCCATCTAGTAAACTTGACAAACATTAACATGTCAAGAAACATTTGTTATTGTTTGTCTGTCGTGAGGATTACTTCTCAGTTCGAAATGTTTTTTTTTTTTTTTTTTTTTTTTTTTTAAACATTCACACTTTTTTTCTCATTCACACTCACATTCACACACTCATTCACACAGTCTTTTCGGCAACTTAGGCCATTTAAGACTTTAAACGATATCCGTTATTGATTATTATACATATTTGAGTCCAGGCATTCTTATTTAAGCCATTTGGTATCCAAATGCCTTAAATAAAATCTTCGGACTGCCTGGGGTCCGAACCCGCGACGTTCGGTATAGAAGGTAGACGCGCTACCAACTACTCCAAGCCCCGTGGGCCCAAAAGTTCGAAATGTTGAATGCAAAATAGTTATTTTTTAATTATATGGGAATAATATTAAAATATTAATTAAAAGTAAATATATAATACAAACAAAACACTAGATTATTTGTTTCAGAGGTTTTATTAATTATAAAATTGTCACTTGATACTTATTTCGAAGATTTCTAGTCATCAAAGGAATGTAATCACTTCTGAAAGTTAACAAAATATTGTCGAAATACTTATCTAGTATTAATATTATATAAGCTTACATATATAATTAACTAGTGATGAGAAGTGGCTACATACTTTGAATTGTGTATAGGAGACTTTGCAGCCAAGGAAATAAATAAAAAACTTTTAATAAAAATTCGTGGAAGATTATTGAGTTTGGTTCTGATGTAGGCGAATCAAGAATAAAACAATATGTTTTTTATGTAGTATTTATTGGCTTGCGACTATCCTACATAAAAAACATTGTTTTATTCTCAGAACCAAACTCAATAATCTTCTCCTTGGCAGCAGCAGCTTACTCGTCAACTTTGGATGGAGGTAAGTTATTTAAAATTAATTAAAATCAAGATTAATTTTAATTTTGTATTTATTTCTCTTCCAACAGGTCAAGTGTTTTGCAAATTTCACTTTCAAAATTTTTCAATTCCATTTTCAAGACCTGAAATTACAATTTTTTATATGTTACAACGTTAATTTATAAAATTCCTTATTTGATCTTTATACAATCTAACTTTCATGTAATACATTTTTATATTTCTTAAGGAATGCTGTGTTATCATTTATTGATGTAAGTTATAGTAATAAAATAATTAAACCATGTATAATTTCTCTTTCGAGGCAAGACAAGTCATTATTTTACCTGTGGTGGAAATCTTCCAAAATATATATCTTATGTATGTGAATGAAGTCCAAATTCAATCTGCCTCTTATTGTTTTGTTTATTATATACATTTACTAGTTATATTTAATATATAATAATGGATCTTTTTTATATATACTGGTAAATAAAATAATGACTTGTCTTGCCTCGAAAGAGAAATTTATACTGGTTTAATTATTTTATTACTATAACTTACATCAATAAATGATAACACAGTATTCCTTAAGAAATATAAAAATGTATTACATGAAAGTTAGATTAATAAGTCAAACAAGGAATTCTATATTAACGTTGTAACATATAAAAAATTGTAATTTCAGGTCTTGAAAATGGAATTGAAAAATTTTGAAAGTGAAATTTGCAAAACACTTGACCTGTTAGAAGAGAAATAAACTACAAAATTAAAATTAATCTTGATTTTAATTAATTTTAAACTCAACTTACCTCCATCCAAAGTTGACGAGTAAGCTGCTGCTGCCAAGGAGAATATAATCCTCGTCTACAAAATATTTAAAAAATTTAATCAATAATCTTCCACTGAATTTTTATTGAATATTTATATTAGTACTACTTCACATTAAAAACTTGTATTTATATTATTAACCGTAGACGTTTCGGTCGCAAATCACGACTTTCCTCAGGACGATTAATTGTTAGAATACAAGGTTAACTGTTAACTAGGAATGAAATAAAAAACTTTATTTAATTATTAACCGTCGACGTTAACAGTTAACCTTGTGTTCTAACAATTAATCGTGTTGAGGAATGTCGTGATTTGCGAACGAAACGTCGACGGTTAATTAATTAAATACAAGTTTTTATTTAATTCCTTGGCTGCAAAGTCTCCTATACCCAATATATAATTAATAAAACCTTTGAAACAAATAATCCAATGTTTAATTTGTATATTTAATTTTAAATAATGTTCCAACCTAGGGTTTTCCAAAACGAGGACCTCCTTTGATGCCTTCAAACATATAAAGAAAAACCACGGTCGAAAGTTTAAATTTTATTATTGGACTCTCCTTTTTCTGATTTAGAAAAAAAAAAATCTGGTGTGACTGGCGCACAAAGCACACTAACTTTCTCTTACCTTCGGTAATCGAAAGTTGTGTTCTGTGCTTGTCACACCAGATTTTTTGTGTCGACATATATTTAGTTCCCTACAGTACGGAACATTTGAATTCAGATGTAAAATTTATAAGTATGGCAAAATATTTATATTTTGTTACCATGGCAACCATTTCTCCTATCTTCCCTATGAAATACAAGAGTAAAGTGGTCTTCAGAAGATTTCAATTGCAAAATGAGAATATACATTTTAAAGAACATCTAAAAAATAATTGATTTTTGAATTTAAAAAAAATCGTTGGAGCAAATTTTGAGAAAATCGAAAAAACTGAAAAAGTACATCAGTAAAGTACTAGTACTCTTTGGCCGATTTTGATTAAAAGCTTATTTTTTCCGGTCCCGGGGGGTGTTTAACTTAAATATAAAATTTCAACCTCGTAGCTCAATTCCTTCATGCTTAAAATTGAACACACACCCACCCACCCACCCACACACCCACACACCCACCCACACACCCACCCACCCACCCACCCACCCACCCACAGACAGACCATGTCGCGAAAACCACTTTTTTGGATTCAGGGGACCTCAAAACGTGAAGATCCATCAAAATCTCGACATCGAATTTTTGACATGAACAATACTTTCTCTCTATATATATATTACATATATATACATAGGTAAGAGAAGTAATATCCTTTATTTTTTAAATTATTTTCTCTCTAAAAAAAAAAAAAAATTCTGATTCTATCATCAATTACGATAAACAATTTATTTTATTTTCTTTCCATAAAATTCCTCTCTTTTTGTCATGAGTTTGTAAATTGAATGGATCAAAAAAGGTAATTCCTTAAATAAAAACAACAATAAACTTTGTTCGAAGTTTTTGGTCCGCGATTATCCCCTAAAAGGATGTCAAAGACTGTCCGTTCGATTAATGCAACCACTGATCATGCGCATACAAATTCACTTTTAACTTTAAAGCCGCCATTTCTGACGAATGGGTTGTTTAAATGTCTAGAAAAAAATAAACATTTCATTTTTATTTCTTTCTCTTGAAAAAAAAAAATCTCTAATCGCTTTAAATTGTTAATTAGACGCGCCATTTCTTGTTATTTGTGCATTACAACTAAAAAAATTATTTAATATACATAAATCGCAACTTTATTAGCGACAAGTATGTTGAAAGAATAAGCTTAATATTATTATTCAAAAAAAAAAAAGCTAAAGTTCTCTTAACTTCCTTTTAACTTGGTCGAAATTTAACTAATCGGATAACTTCTTTAGCATTAACCTTCAAATAGTTTGAGGCTCTTTCCTTTTGAAATTTTACTCAAGAAGAGAGATGCGGTCGCTGTGTATACAATCTGCTTACTAAATTAGAGGCAAATTCGTCGATGACGTTAGAGAGAAGGAGATTTTTGAGGGTGGTGGGATCAGATCAAGGCCATTTCAATTGACTGCTTGTCCCTGGGGCCGTAGACCATCTTCATTTGAATGATTCATTAAACAGCCCTTTTATTCAATTGACTAAATTATATTAAAATTAAATTCATTAATAATTTCGTATTTTAATTCAATTAGTAATAGCGGATTTTATAATTTCATTAAACATTGATTACACAGGCCTGCGTTTTTCCAATTTTTGAAAATTGTCTCAACGTTGGTGGGTGTTTATTCATAATGCCTCATTCTCCTCTTTTTGAGGCTTATTTACGACTGTAGATTTTGTCCCGCAACTATCTCTTCAGCATTCAACAGTAGTCAGCAATCATATTAATGTTCCATTATCCTTGATTGAACCTTAAAGGAAATACTCTTTATTCATTCAATATGAAGGTTTGAAAAAAATTATAATTATGATGAGGAAAAATTATATTAAGACATATTTCAATTATTTTTATCCATTTTTACTTTTTCTTATACTAGGACCGATTTCAAATCCCTTCCCTGAAGGGCTTCATTTGAATCGAAATCAATATTACGTCAAATTAGTGTCATTATCTTTTTCATCTCTATCAAAGTATTCTCCAATAAGCTCTTTTCTAAATAATATTAAAAATCTGGTGTGACTGGTCCCAACTTTCTTTCGGTAATTAAATGTGTTCTGTGCTTGTCACGTCAGATTTTTTTGTGTCGAGATATATTTAGTTTTCGACAGTTTATTTAAAAAAAAAAAACAAAAAAAAAAACACTTTTTTCTCATTCACACTCACATTCACACACACATACACACACAGTCTTTTCGGCAACTTAGGCCATTTAAGACTTTTGCGATATCCGTTATAGAGATTAATACACATATTAGGGGCCAGGCATTCTTATTTAAGCCTTTTGGTATCAATATGGCTTAAATAAAATCATCGGACTGCCTGGGGTCCGAACTCGCGACTTTTGGTATACGAGGTTAGCACGCTAACCTCTACACCAAACCCCGAGGGCTACTTTTGAATTTGAAAAATTTATAAACCATTTGTTTATTTATATTTTGTTACCATGGCAACCATTTCTCCTATCTTTTTCCTATGAAGTACAAGAGTAAAGTGATCTTCATTTCAATGGCAAAATGAGAATATACATTTTTAAAAAATAATTGATTTTTGAATTTTAATCAAAATTGTTGGAGCGGATTCTGAAAAAATCGAAAAAAAAAACAACTTAAAAAGTACGTCAGTAAAGTACTAGTACTCTTTGGACGATTTTGATTAAAAGCTTATTTTCAAGCCCTAGGAGAGTACAAAACTTAAATATAAAATTTCAAACTCCTAGCTAAATTCCTTCATGTTTAAAATTGAACACAGACAGACAGACCATGTCGCGAAAACCACTTTTTTGAATTCAGGGAACCTCAAAACGTATATCCATCAAAATCTCGACATCGAATTTTTGACATGAAACCAATACGTTCTCTCTATATATGTTAACGTATACATATAGGTAAGAGAAAGTAATATATAGGCTTATCTTAAGAAGAAATAAGATCTCTCCTGCTTTAACTAGTAAACTTGATAAAATATTTTTTTCATTTTTTTTTTGTCAATTGTGCTGCTACCAAAATAAAAGAGATAAAATTTAAAAATGCCATTATATTCATTTGAATAATGATATAAAAAATATACAAATTGGATAAGTCCATTAACCATGAAATAAAAAAAGAAAGAAAAGGAAATATAATTTTCACCTCTGACAGTCTAAAAAATGAAAAATGAACTGATTAGAATGAATTCTCATCTCACTTGGTACATTTTTCAATAAAAGTGTATTATGTTCAGTATTTATTTACGTACTAAAAAAAAAATTCCCTGCTTTTGATTAACTTGATATTAATAAAATTAAAATTTTTTATAAATGAAATAAAATAAACACAAATTTTATATTCTCTGTGCATTTCTTTGATGGCAGTAGAGAAGAGAGCGAAAAGAAATGCCGCCGCTCTCGTTATTCGCAATTCTGGCTGCCATTATTGAGCACTTAGAGCTTACTAAAGGATATGCTAAAGCCTTAGCAAATATTTACTTCTCCTCTTGAGGTTTCGATATCTCATCTTGAAGATGCCTTGATTTAAAATGGAACTGGAATTTCGAGTCATTTTATATTATCGTTTTAATAAGTGCTCTATTATTCATTAAAATGACTTACGCACTCATTCAAATTGCAAATTAAAATTATTATCAAAATATTTTGAATAAAATACTACAATAATAAATGTCATTTGAAGTTATTTCAATAGAATTAGCAGTAGCCGAGATTTATAATATGAGTTGGGGGGACATTATCTTTTTACTTCCTCTTACATATATATATATATATATATATACTAGCCGCAAGGTTCGCCTTCGGCGAACCTTGCGCTAGCCAGGGGGCTTCGCCCCCTGGACCCCCAAGCTCGCCTACCGGCGAGCTTTGCTCCCTTCGGCGAGCAATTGCCCGCCTTCGGCGGGCAAGTTTGTTACATTTTAGCATGTTTCTTGGACGGCCTTCGTTGAAAACCTGAAATTCACGGACCTTAAACGTTCTTAACTCGTGGTCAATTCTCAATGCCTCGATTCTTCTTTACCGCAAAAACAAATTGATATCTTAACACTTTCAAAAGTTAATATAAAAAAAAAATCTCCAAAATGAGAATTTAATGCTCTTAAATATAGAATTTCGAAAGCTTAGGAAATCACGCTAAGGTAATAACGTAATTTGCAAATTATAAAATGATATGAAATTATTACTATCACGAAGATAAGTAGTAAATAAATTTTTTATTTCTTTATTTATTGTGTTAAATAAAGGGCCAATTACAGAAATAGTAAATAGCTGTAAGGTACTTTCTTAAAAAAGCGCTCTTTTGTAATGCAGGATCATTTTGTATTATAAGATTCCTGTGTATTTGAAGGCGTATTTGGATCATACCAGCTATAATGTCTATAATCTGCCCATATTTAACAAAAAACCGTAGACATACCAGAAAAATTATTTTCGTTCGTAAATATATGGACCGCATTTTCGGTTCTTCGACAAATATTTATTCAGGAATTTTTAACCCAAAAAAGCATGTTCATATTTGAAGAAATATAAGAATAAAAAATTCGGGGGGGGGGAGGCATTACACAAAAAACTTTAAACCACTTGAAAGATATTTAAAAAAAACTTTAAACCACTTGAAAGATATTTCGATTGAAAGATATTCGAGAATTTTAAATCCAAAAAAGAATGTTCATATTTGAAGTAATAGAAGAATTAAAAATTTAGGGGGGCACCACACAAAAAACTTTATATTCTTCGACAAATATTTATTCAAGAATTTTAAATCCAAAAAAGCATGGTCATAGTTGAAGCAATAGAAGAATTAAAAATTCGGAGAGGGGGGGGCATAACACAAAAAACTTTATATTCTTCGACAAATATTTATTCAGGAATTTTAAACCCAAAAAAGCATGTTTATATTTAAAGAAATAGAAGAATTAAAAATTCGGGAGGGGGGGGGGCTAAAAACAAAAAAATTTTAAACCACTTGAAAGATATTTATTCGAGAATTTTAAATCCAAAAAAGAATGTTCATATTTAAAGAAATAAAAGAATTAAAAATTTGGGGGAGAGGGCATTAACCAAAAAACTTTATATTCTTCGACAAATATTTATTCAGTAATTTTAAAACCAAAATAAACATGTTCATATTTGAAGAAATAGGGAGGGGGGGCCTAAAAAAAAAACTTTAAACAACTTGAAAGATATTTATTCAAAAATTTTAAATCAAAAAAATCATGTTCATATTTGAAGAAATAGAAGAATTAAAAATTTAGGGGGGGGGGGGCACCACACAAAATACTTTATATTCTTCGACAAATATTTATCCAAGAATCTTAAATCCAAAAAATCATGTTCATAATTGAATAGAAGAATTAAAAATTCGGGGGGGGGCTAAAAACAAAAAAAATTTTAAACGACTTGAAAGATATTTATTCGAGAATTTTAAATCCAAAAAAGAATGTTCATATTTAAAGAAATAAAAGAATTAAAAATTCGGAGGGGGGGGCTTTTTTTTATTTCGATGGGAGGTTCATCGGGGGGGGGGGGCCCCCACAAACCATCCAAACACATCCATAAAAAGAGGGGGGCTAAAAACAAAAAAATTTTAAACCACTTGAAAGATAGATGGATAAATGTGGGCAGGAGCAGCCAATAAATAGACTCTGTATGCAGACTCAATCACCGGAGACGTTTCGGTTCCTTTTATTTAAGAACCATCTTCAGTCCTTACTAAAAATATACATTTAACATTAACATTGTATATATAAAAATTGATTGTACAAAATTAATAATAAAATTATTAAAATAGTTTGTAAAATAAAATAAATCTTGGTCTTACGATTGAAATAAAATTGCACAGAGTTAGTCGTGTTATAGGCATATACATTGTTGTTTCGTCATAAGAATGGTACAGATGTATATTTTGGGTCAAAAATGTTTTACGATGGTTACACTGGTGAGTATCATATATCAATGAATTCTTTCAAGTGAATTTTATAATTTAATATTGAAAAAAATTTTTCTGACCAATATATGATACAATGATACAATGTTAATGTTAAATGTATATTTTTAGTAAGGACTGAAGATGGTTCTTAAATAAAAGGAACCGAAACGTCTCCGGTGATTGAGTCTGCATACAGAGTCTATTTATTGGCTGCTCCTGCCCACATTTATCCATCTATACATCTCACAGCCACTATTTCGAACATATCCACTTGAAAGATATTTATTCGAGAATTTTAAATCCAAAAAAGAATGTTCATATTTAAAGAAATAAAAGAATTAAAAATTTGGGGGAGAGGGCATTAACCAAAAAGCTTTATATTCTTCGACAAATATTTATTCAGTAATTTTAAACCCAAAAAAGCATGTTCATATTTGAAGAAATAGAAGAATTAAAAATTCGAGAGGGGGGGGGGGGGGCTAAAAAAAAACTTTAAACCACTTGAAAGATATTTATCCAAGAATCTTAAATCCAAAAAGCATGTTCATAGTTGAAGCAATAGAAGAATTAAAAATTCGCTGAGGGGGGGGGGGGATAACAGAAAAAACTTTAAACCACTTCGACAAGATATTTATTCAAGAATTTTAAATCCAAAAAAGCATGTTCATATTTGAAGAAATAGAAGAATTAAAAATTTGAGGGGGGGGGGCTAAAAAAACGAAAACTTTAAACCACTTGAAAGATATTTACTCAAGAATTTTAAATCCAAAAAGCATGTTCATATTTGAAGAAATGGAAGAATTTAAAATTCGGGGGGGGGGGGGGGGCTAAAAAAAAAAACTTTAAACCACTTGAAAGATATTTACTCAAGAATTTTAAATCCAAAAAAGCATGTTCATATTTGAAGAAATGGAAGAATTTAAAATTCGGGGGGGGGGGGGCTAAAAAAAAAAAACTTTAAACCACTTGAAAGATATTTACTCAAGAATTTTAAATCCAAAAAAGCATGTTCATATTTGAAGAAATGGAAGAATTTAAAATTCGGGGGGGTGTTCACACCAAAATTCGTAGAGGTGTTCACAAAAAAAAAAAAAAACTTTAAATATCTTGAAAGATATTTACTCAAGAATTTTAAATCCAAAAAAAGCATGTTAATATTTAAAGAAATAGAAGAATTAAAAATTTCGGGGGGGGGGGGGGGCTGCCGATTTTCAAAAAACTCTGAAACAACGAATTTAGATTTTTATCTAAAGAAGGATTTAGCGAAGAAACCAAATTGATATCTTTTTTGGTTTAGTAATTATTGTAAAGTCAAAATTTTTTCCCTAAATTGGCGATTTGGGGTACTTAGGGGGCCGAATTTCAAAAAACCCTGAAACACCCAATTTAGATTTTTATCTAAGGAAGGTTTTAGGAAAAAACCAAATCGATATCTCTTCTGGTTTAGAAATTAATGTAAAATCAAAATTTTACCCTATTTTTTTCCCTAAATTGGCGATTTGGGGTACTTAGGGGCCGAATTTCAAAAAACCCTGAAACACCCAATTTAGATTTTTATCTAAGGAAGGTTTTAGTGAAAAAACCAAATCGATATCTCTTCTGGTTTAGAAATTATTGTAAAGTCAAAATTTTACCCTTAAATATATTGTTTTTCCCTAAATTGGCGATTTGGGGTACTTAGGGGCCGAATTTAAAAAAACCCTGAAACACCCAATTTAGATTTTTATCTAAAGAAGGTTTTAGCGAAGAAACCAAATCGATATCTTTTTTGGTTTAGAAATTATTGTAAAGTCAAAATTTTACCCATAAATGACCATTTGGGGCCCTTAAAATGGGAATTTCGAAAAATGGCTTCTTAAATGACGCCTAGGGCCCAAATGTAATCTACATGCCAAATTTCAACTTTCTAGGCCTTACAGTTTAGGCTGTGCGATGATGATGAATGAGTGAGTCAGTCAGTGAGTTCTCTCTTTATATATATAGAGATCATATTAGGGGTCGTCCACATATTATGTAATGCGTTAGGGGGGGAGGGGTCTGGAATAAGTGTGGACATTTTTATTCGGAGAGGGGAAGGGGTAGTTCTATATTGTCCAGACATAACTATTTGTGGGGGGGTTTGTTTGTATGTGACTAACTGTGACATAGAGGGGGGACTAGAAAATCATCAAAAAGGCGTTACGTAATATGTGGACGACCCCTTATATAGAGAGAAGCCATTGGTTTTCATGTCCAAAAATTAGTCGTCGAGATATAACACGTTTTGAGGCAAGGGCGGATCCAGAGGTGTTTCTCGGGGGGGGTAATTTGGTGTGACTCGTCGCACAAGCACACTATTTTTTCTTAATTTCGGTAATTTAAAGGCACATTATGTACTTGTTTGTCAGAATATAAATACAAATCAAATTTTTTAAGTATTAATTTTTAAAATTTTATATTAAAAATAAATTTTTTTTCGAAAAAAAAAGTATTTTTTTTTCAAATCTCAGGGGGATTACCCCTTTACCCTTCCCCCCCCTTGCATCCGCCCCTTGTTCTCAGTTCAAAAAAGTGAATCTCATAACATGGTCTGTCTGTGTTCATTTTAAAGCATAAAGGAATTGAGCTAAGAAGTTGAAATTTTATATTTAAGCTAGACACTCCCGTGAGGCCTAAAAATAAGGTTTTGAACAAAATCGGCCAAAAAGTACTAGTACTTTACTGATGTACTTTTTCAGTTTTTTCGATTTCCCTCAAAATTCGCTTCAACGATTTTGATTAAAATTCATAAATCAATTATTTTTTATATATAGTCCCCAACCCAAAAATCTGTTGTGACAAGCACAGAATAACTTTTAATTACCAAAAGTAAGAGAAAGTTGTGTAGCTATGCGATCAGTCCCACCTGATTTTTATTCTAAAGCTGGATGAATAATATTATCTATCTAAACATCTCTTAATAGCTGGAATAAATTACGCCGGTATTTTTTTTTTTACAATAAAGTTAAAATTTTATTCAAATCAAATACATTTCAAGTGAGCTTTAAGAAAATTTGAAATGATATTTTTTTTTTCTCTCTTTTAAATAACAATTTCTCACCTTCTATTTGACTTGAAGTCCGTGGGTTTTATGAAAATATGGCTTTTTATTCCTCTAAAAGGAAAATAGAGGCTCAAAGAGGAGGAAATATAAAGGCAAAGATAAGAAAGGTTTAATCAATTTAAATCTGAAAGCAAAGTTAAGTAGAGGGAAGGGGTGAAAGGGGGGGTGAGCAATGGCGTCAAAAACAAAGGCTTCCTTGTCTCTGATCTAATGTTTAAGACAAATATCTTCTTTTGAAGAAATTTCATGTATATATATACCCTTTATAAAAGGCACTATTGAGGCACTATTGATCAAAAGAGTCAGAAATGAATTTATTAATGCAATTAAGATTATGCAAAAATCTTTTTACTTTCTCTTATCTCTATATATGTTAGTACTGGTATATAGAGATAGTATTGGATTCATGTCAAAAATTCGATGTCGAGATTTTGATGGATATGCACGTTTTGAGGTCCCCTGAATCCAAAACAAGTGGTTTACGCGACATGGTCTGTCTGTGTTCAATTTAAATCATGAAGAAATTGAGCTAGGTAGTTTGAAATTTTAAGTAAACGAAACGAAGTATGCTGGGTCAACAGTAATAAGGTTATGGAGAAAGAAAAACCAGCGAATGCTTTCCACGTTGAAACAATTTATTCGAATTGTTACTTTCTCTTACCTATGTATATATGTAATATATATATAAAGTATTGGATCTATGCCAAAAATTCGATGTCGAGATTTTGATGGATCTTCACACGTTGCGGAGGTCCCCTGAATCCAAAAAAGTGGTTTTCGCGACATGGTCTGTCTGTGGGTGGGTGGGTGTGTCTGTGTTCACTTTTAAGCATGAAGGAATTGAGCTAGTGAGGCTGAAATTTTATATTTAAAGTTAAACACCCCCCGGGACCGGAAAAATAAGCTTTTAATCAAAATCGGCCAAAAGAGTACTAGTACTTTACTGATGCCAGCGTAATTTTTCAGTTTTTTTTCGATTTTCTCAAAATTCGCTCTAACGATTTTGATTAAAATTCAAAAATCAATTATTTTTTAGATGCTCTCTTTCAAATGTATATTCTCGTTTTGCCCTCAAAATTGTCTGAAGCACACTCTTACTCTTGTGTTTCATAGGAAAGATAGGAGAAATGGTTGCCATGGTTACAAAATATAAATATTTTCCCTTATAAACCTTACAGCCTGAATTCAAAATATTCCCTACTGCCGGGAATTAAATATATGTCGACACAAAAAATCTGGTGTGACAAAGCACAGTACACAACTTTCGATTACCGAAGGTAAGAGAAAGGGCTGTGCGCCAGTCACACCAGATTTTTTTAACGTGGAAAGCATTCGCTGGTTTTTCTTCCTCCATAACCTTGTTTGAAATTTTATATTTAAGTTAGGCGCCCCCCCCCCCCCTCTCTCTTGGTCGTGAAAATAAGCTTTTAAATGATAAAGGCCAAAAAGTACTAGTACTTTACTGATGTACTTTTTCAGTTTTTTCAATTTTCTCAAAATTCGCTCCAACGATGTTTTTTTTAATTCATAAATCAATTATTTTTTAGATGCTCTTTAAAAATGTATATTCTCATTTTGCCATTGAAATCCTTTGAAGACCACTTTATTCTTATTCTCCAAAGAAAAGATAGGAGAAATGGTTGCCATGGTAATGAAATACAAATATTTTCCAACGTTTATAAATTTGACATCTTGAATTCAAATGTACCGTACTATCGGAAATACATGTTGACACAAAAAATCAGGTGAACAAGCACAGAACACAACTTTTGATTACTGAATGTAAGAGAAAGCTGTGTGCTGTGCTACCATCACACCAGATTTTTTTATTAATTTTATTTCATTTAATATTAAGCTAAGCCTTTTTTAAGCATCGTCAAATAGATGAATGCAATTAATTTCCCCATAAAAAGATTGAAAGTCTTGATTTCCGCATTAAATTTATTGTTTATAATTTGAAATTGATAGAGGTGAGAATTTCAACTAATGAAATGCCTTTTATCTCTGTCAGACAGAAATGGGAGTTCATTTTGTATCTATACATATAATAGACCTCGAAAGGATGACTTTTTGATTAAATATCATTTATAAAATGAATTCATTTCTAGGATTAATTGAAAGCCGTTTTTTTTTTTTTTATTATAAATTCTGCATTGAAAGAGAAATAGAGATGAAAGAAACTTCAATTTATTAGCTTAATTATGTAGGAATAAAGAAGAGGGCTATTTAATTAATTCTCTTATTGGTCTCAATAACGAAAAATTACATCGATTTTACCTTCCTACTCTGTTTCTGAGCAAGATAAACTTCATACTATATTTTGCTATTTCTACCTACGTATTTTACAACTTGGAACAATTTGTTCAAATCCAAATTAAATGATATTATTTCCAGAAAAAAACACGATCTGCCTATTATCCGTCTATTTGTAGATATTTCGATCTCATTGTGTTCGAATCATCTTCAGTACAAGCAACGGTAGTAAAACTTCTACTCATTTCTATCCATTATAGCAGCGTTTTCCAAACTGTGAGGCGCGTCTCCCTAGGGAGGCGCGGACTAGTCTAAGGGGAGGCGCGAATACCGTATTATCACAGCGAGCAATTCCAAACTCAGCCAAAATTATTTCTTTTATTGTGACGTTTAGGCCATCTTCAGGGGCCGGAGGCAGAATAAATGAAATTTTAATTTTGAATGAAAATTTTGAATGAAAAATGACAATTTTAATGAATGAAAATTTAATTTTAAATGAAAATTAAAATTTTAATTTTAAATGAAAATTAAAATGAAATTTTAAAGAAAATTAAAATGAAATTTTAAAGAAAAGTAAAATGAAATTTTAAAGAAAATTAAAATGAAATTTTAATTTCAAAATTAAAATGAAATTTTGAAATTAAAATTTCATTTTCTACAAGGGGGGGGAGAAAAATATATTTTAAAATGAAAATTAAATGAAATTTTAAATGAAAATTAAATGAAATTTTAAATGAAAATTAAAATGAAATTTTAAATGAAAATTAAAATGAAATTTTAATTTCAAAATTAAATGAAATTTTGAAATTAAAATTTCATTTTCTACAAGGCCGGAGGCGAGAAATAAATATAATTTTAATTTCAAAATTAAAATTGTCAATTTTTCATTCAAAATTTTCATTATAAATTAAAATTTCATTTATTAAATGGCGGAGGTCCAGGGGGCGACGCCCGCGGCGCGGCTGCGTTCACTTAAAATTTTACTAGATCTTTTTGTAAAGGCCTATAAAATATGAAATTTTCCTGATCAACTCTCGTAATTTTTTTCTTTTGTATATGAGCCAATGCCCGTGACCCGTGGCACAGTTAGAAGACATTAGCTTATCGCGGCTATGGTCCCGGTTTCGCTTCCCGTCTCAAGCGAGAAAAATTTCTTTCATTTGAATTTGTTACCATATATTTGAAATAAATAGTGATGTGGTCTAAATGGCCTTAGATGCCAAAAAAGACCTTAAATAAAAAAAATAAAATAATATAAAATATATGAGCTCTATTTCTCTCTACCCGCTCCCTTTTAATATCTTCCCATGGCATGTTAATTTTTTTTTTTAAATAGTGATTTATTTTTAGGCGCTTAATCGGTTCGGTTTTATCTACAAATTTACATAAAAAAATGGCTTATCCTCTCATTAATCGTGGATAAAATCGATATATCTCATAAGTATTCTTTACTAAATTCAAAAAAAAATACACTTTTTTTTCTCCTCGCACAGTCTTTTCGGCAATTCAGGCCATCTAAGACTTTTTACGACACCCGTTATTTGTAAATATATCTATTGGGGTTCAATTTTAACCATTTGGTATCCAAATGGCTTAATTAAAATCAAAAAAATAGATGTTGACTGATATACTCGTATATTTTTTTTTTTTTTTTTTTTATTTAATCACTTCTCAAATTTATTATTCCTATCAAAAAATAAACTATTTTTTTTTTTTAATTAAAGGTACATGAAAATCATTTTATAATTTTTTTTTAAATTATAAAATTTAATATTTTTAGGATTTTTATGTAGCTTTAAAAAAAATGGCTTGTTTATTATTTTTTTTTAATACGCATTCTCCAATATGAGCAACACATCTTTGCTTTATATTTTGCCTCTTATCTAAAATTCCATTAAAAAAAATCTCTTTATTTATTTACCTATAGAAAATAATATTTTAATGTTTAAATAATATCCAATTATCTCAAGAAAATGCACTATTTAAATTTTTAAATGCTCCTTTCGAAGCATAAAAAGTTAGTAATAAAAAAGATTATAGGGTAATATTTTTGCACATAAAAGATATATAATATTAATCTGCCTTTATAAATATTAATTATTAAATGCAATTTCTTTATTAAAAAATGAAATAACATCTTCTTTTTGCTAAACTAGACTACTAGCTACATGTATGTTCTTTTATAATAATAATAATAGAGGTTTATAAATCATTTTCTCTTTTTTTTTTTATGTTTTTATCGAATATTAAAGTTAATATTTTAATTTTGCCCATATAGGATTAATTTTTTTTTTTTAATAAAATATTTCTTCCGGCACAAATCAGAAAGTAAAAGAGAAGAAGCTTAAATAAGAAATTTATCAAAATAAGTCTTTTTAACAAGAAATGCAAAATAGAAGGTATTCTTTTTTTTGTTATGATGATAAATGGCGCAGAGAATTTTGTTGGAAATAATCCCTCCCCTGCATCGCATCATCTTGTTTCTTCCTATTAGTTATTCTGGTCACATTTTACTCTTACAATCTTTTCATAAATGCTGATACAACTCGTGGAATTTCTCATCTCTACACAAATAAATATAGAGCCTACCTATATTTTTTGTGAATCGATCTTAAAAAGTTAAGGCATTTGTTTTGTAGACAGTGGGACAAGAAGGGGTACGGGCCCTCCCATCCCCATTGGAGACAAATGAAAAAATCTGGTGTGACTGATCGCACCAGATTTTTCGTGTCGACATATATATAGTTTCCGCCGATATATTAGAATTCAAGATGTAAAATTTATAAACGGGAGAAAATATTTATATTTTATTACCATGGCAACCATTTCTCCTATCTTTTCTCTGGAGTACAAGAGTAAAGTGGTCTTCAGAAGATTTCAAGGCAAAATGAAAATATATATTGGAGTTTGGAAGAATAAAACCAGCGTTGTCGAACACCTTTACACTTTTATTCAGGCAGACGTTTAGGTAACCATAACGGTTGCCATCTTCAGTGTCATATATGATAATCTTATATAGTATAGGATTATCATATATGACAGGGTCTCCTTAAAAAAACTTTCATTGGCACTGAAGATGGCAACCGTTATGGTTACCGAAACGTCTGCCTGAATAAAAGTGTAAAGGTGTTCGACAACGCTGGTTTTATTCTTCCAAACTCCAATCTCACATACCCAGCATACAACTTAATTTGAAAATATATATTTTAAAGAGCATCTAAAAATCATTGATTTTTGAATTTCAAACAAAATCGTTAGAGCAAAATTTTGGAAAATCGAAAAAAAAAAAAACTTAAAAAGTACATCGGTAAAGTACTAGAACTTTTTGGCCGATTTTGTTCAAAAGCTTCGTCTTACGCCCCATCCCAGGAGGTACCTAGCTTAAATATAAAATTTCAACCTCCTAGCTCTTTTCATTCTTGAGATATTTTGTTTACAGACAGACAGACAGACAGACCATGTCGCGAAAACACTGATAATAGATATTCAAATACCTAAGATCCAGGATATTTAACAATATTTGCCCTGATGAAGGTCGTGATTGGCGACCGAAAAGTCGGCGAATAAAAAATTAAATAAAAATTTTTTATTTGATTTTCTGACTGCAAAGTCCTTCGAAAGGGAAAAGAATAATAAAACGGGAGTAGAAGAGCTGATGGCCCACATAGAGTAGAAAAAAAATTATGAGAGCTGAACAGGAAAATTTCAGGAATCCTTTTTTTCATGTCATCATTGTACGCTCGTAAGACGAATTCGATCGCCAATAGAATAAATTATAATATTTTATAATACAAATTCTGTTTTTGGTAATCACACTTCTGTTTACAACAGACCTGGAGCAACTCATTCAATACATAAATATTGACTCAGTTTTCAAGATCTATTTTTTTTTCCTGGTGGGCCAAACCTCCTTGGTTAAAGGGAATTGTGAGCCCCGGATCTCCAGCCTATCTGGAACATCGGAGTCCTTCCAACACTTAAGTGGACAGGCTAGTGATCCCGGGTTAAATTCTCGAAGGCCCAGGTGACAATTGGATATCAGTAAAATGACATACATTTTGGTATCATCATTAATTTAAGGGATTTTTGATATAAAATTAATTTGAACTTTGTCTCGTATTCCACGCCAATGGAAGAATATCTCGGTAGATAATAAACCTAATTTCATTTAAAAATTTGTATTAATAATAATTAATAATTCCAGACACCTTCTCATTAAAATTAGAATAAAAAATATGTTAAATTTTAGAGGATTAACGACAAAAGAGATAAAATATTTTAAAAACATCTCTTGGCGAAGAATTAATTATTCACAATTAATAAGTTATCTGAAAATATAAACAAAAAATTTTAAGACGCCTAGTTTGTCTTGATGAGAAATGACTGTAAGCCTTTTAAAAGGAATATCTCCGAGATATGAGAACTCAGTCAAGTCGAGTTGCAATTATTTTGACCACATTCCTTTTACCGGTGGGTTTTTTTAAACGGCTGCTTTCTTCTCCCGGGCTCATCACTCGACTCATCTCTTTCCAGAATTTTAAATTAAAAAAAAAATTTTTTTCAAAGAATTTATTAAAAAAAAATTAATTAATTAAAAACGATTGGAAATTTTTTTTTATTTTAATAAAATAACTAACTCTTGTAAGGAATTTTAATGATTTAAAAGCAAAATGCTTCCTTGCTTTTGGAGTAGAGACAAGAAGCTTGTTTTATGATCTATAGATCAATAAATTAGTTTAAATCAATTAAAGCGAACTTTGGATCATGCATCAAAAGCAAAAGGGGATTATTTTTTCTAAAATATTAAATATTAAATTTTTACTTTCTCTTACTTTTATATTTATTATATATGCGTGAGGGCCGGGCCTAGGGCGGCACAATTTAAGGGGCGGTAAAAAAATAAAGTTTTCACAGGGTGGAAAAAATTTCGTGTCCCCAAAAAAAAGGTAAAATAATTTCCATGGTCAGGGCAAAAACAAAATTTTTGAGTTCGCCCCCCCGGAAAAAAGGGCGGCGCATCAAACGGGGCCTAAGGCTGCAGCAAGCCTAAATCCGCCACTACCCTGAGTTCAAAAAAGTGGTTTTCGCAAATTGATCTGTTTATCTGTGTGAACATTTTTAAGCATGAAGGAAATGAACTTGAAATTTTATATTTAAGTTAGGCGCCCCCCTGTGGCGTGAAAATAAGCTTTTGAACAAAATCGGCTAAAAAGTATTAGTACTTTACTTATGTACTTTTTCAGTTTCTTTCGATTTTCTCAAAATTTGATATAACGATTTTGAATAAAATTCAAAAATTAACTATTTTTTTAGATGCTCTTTAAAAAGTATATCAGTAACATTTTTCGTGAAAATTGTTTGAAGTACACTTTACTGATGTAGTATTAAACTTTTTTTATATTCTTTTTTTCGGCTTACTTTCATAGAGGAAATTTTAAATCCCAATGGGGATTTGCATGTTAATTTCTATTCAAAAGGGGATCGGTCCCCCTTTGGAACTTTTTACACATTTAAAAATTTTTTTTTCCAATTTTTATGAAATTTTGTATTTATTTAGGATTCTCTATTGTGTATAAAATATCCAAATATGAGATTAAAATTTTGAAAAATAAATATCGTTTATTTCAAGCAGTCAGCATTTGAATTACAATTGAAATCTCACGTGGTCAAGTTAGGAACTAAGGTGCTATGAGAAATTAATTAATCTATATCTCGACACAAAAAATCCGGTGCAGCCATTCACACCATATTTTTTCATTATAGAAAGTGTATTCTCATCAGTGGCGTAGCGAGGGGGGGCAAGGGGGGTCATGATGCCCCGGGCGCTACTCACAAAGGGGCGCCAAATGGTCCGCAAAACAAAAAATTGCTGGATAATTTTTATTTTTATTATAATTGATTTCTGGAAAATATATTTTAAATGTAGTGCCAGTGTAATATAATAATTCTTGCCGAAAAAAAGTCGCCAAAAAAAAAATGGCCGAAAATCCGACAAGTTCCAAAATAAAATATTTTAAAAAATAATTGATTTTTGAATTTTAATCAAAATCGTTGAAGCGAATTTTGAGAAAATCGAAAAAAACTGAAAAATTAACATCAGTAAAGTACTAGTAGTTTTTGGCCGATTTTGCTTAAAAACTTATTTTCACGCCCTAGGGGGGTGCCTAACTTAAATGAAAAAGAAAAAAATTTTCGGCGAGTTTTTTTTTTCTGCGAGAAAATTTTCGGCCAGTTATATACCGCCCCCATAATAATTTTGTATATTTTACATATAATATTATATGGTTTTCGAATGGGGGGGGGGCGCTAAAAAGGTAGGCTATTGTGCCCCGGGCACGAGTTAAGCTCACTACGCCACTGATTCTCATTTGGCATTAAAAACATACCAGTACGTAGGGATTTTTTTTTTTAATAATAGGCCTAGTAGAAAGGTTTTTTTTTATCATGTGCCATTTTGCATATATAATTATTTATCATTTCTCATTAGTAAGGAATCCAACTCACAGTCATTTGGAATGAATGAATGAATTGGATGAGTGTGTTTATTCTTTCTTGCTTGTTTACTTTTGTCATTCATAGGATCCCCCAAGGTTAATAGAGTGTATAAAGAATGAATGTCTCATTCAGGTTTAGTAAGTCAAAATCATAATATTTACATAGGACTAGTATTTCTATTTTCTTATTCATGAAACAAGATAAAGAGGTTTTTCAGAATAGTATTATAAAAAATATGATGTGACTATAGTCGCACCTGATTTTTGTGTCAACATATATTTAATTTCCGGCTGCAGGCCTTACATGTTATTACCATAGCAACCATTTCACCTATCTTTCCTTTGAAGGACATGAGTATTTCATTTGAATTAGCTACTAAATAGGGGTGGGCTCTAAATGGTCTAACTTAGATGCCGAAAAGGAGGACCTTAAATAAATAAAATTAGAGAAAATAAGAGTAAAGTAATTTTTCATATTTAATCATCTTAAATTTTATCAGGTCTTATGAAAAATAGAGAAATTAATTTGTTTATTATTTAAAAAATCGTCGACTCTCGTTCGCAAATGTAACTACAAACAGAATTTGATTTCATTCCTTTCTTATGTTTTCAAAAATTATTATATTTCATTATCAATCATTTCTCCTCCTTCCCCTCCTCCTCCTCTCTCTCCCCCTCTCTCTCTTGTCACCTCTCTGTACTCTTTGACTCCCCTCCCACTAATTAGCCAATCAGATCTCTTGGCGCCATAGTTCGCCAGCTTATTAGCAAAGACTAGAGACCTGGAGAAGTCAGTAGTGAGATAGCCCTTGTCTAGTGTTAATCCACGATGCTCTTCTTAAGAAAACCGAAGCGTTCTCATTTGCCTGGCAGCCATCATGGTCGCCGGCCACGACCACCGCCCTCTCCTCAATTATCGTCGTTTTTACTTAGGTATTTCTATTCAAAATTAGTAATTATTAATTTATTTTATTCTTTAGTGTTCATATATTTATAATTAATATTAAAATTTATGAATCTCACAATATGAATGTCGACCCTTAGATGATTGCACGTTTCTCTTAATCTTTTCTCGTTTTTTACTGCCGGGCTTTCTCTGCAAATTTTATTTTTCTCATTGCTTAGAGGCAAAATCTGTCGTTTAGGGATTATTAATATGTAATACATTATTAATATTATTATTTATCATGTTATGAGTGTATCACCTCTGTTTAAAAATAATATGTCCTTTGACCTAAATTATTTCTCACTATAATTGGCTATTATATATTTTGCATAAAACTAAAGAGAAGATTAGCCAAAAGAAAGAAAATTATTATCCAAAAAATATTCTACTCGAACAATATAGGGCCTACTTAATGTGAATGGAATATTCGTAATCTTATATAGCCATAGGCCTATCTATTAATATATGTAGGCCCGTGTACAAGTCTATACCTGTTCAAGTTTGTCTATTAGGCTGTACTATATAATACAATACATTGGCACTTAATATTTATTTATTTAAGGGATAGTTGAAGTTGAATGAAATAATATTCAACCGCCTTCAGTGCAGTTAATTCCAACTTTTTAAATATAGCGTTTCGGCATTCTTAGGTCTTATTAGTACCTCAATTACTTTTTTATTTCAATCACATACATCAATGAATATTAATATAGGCGTTATTATTATTCTTTGAAAAAAGAATATTTAAAGACTATTTGGGCAAAGAATATTAAAACAGTATTTATATAGCTTCTCAGCGACTAACAAATGAGGAAGATATGGGCACCCTACTCCCCTCTCACTTATACATTCCGAAAAATAAATAAATAAAAAATATAGAATGAAATAAACTGTAAACTTTTTTAAATTTCTTAGAGATTATAAAAAACTAGCCGCGCCCACCGCCTTCGGCGGGCTTCGCGTCTAGCCAGGGGGCTACGTCCCCCTGGCTATCTTCCTGTAATTTATTAATCATCAGAGCTTCTCTTATTTGAGAATTTTTTTACTACTAGTACCCATTATTTTGTTTCAAGTTTTTGAGATAAAAACAAAGCATATTTGCCTAAATATGATATCAAATTTCAACAGCCTCGATGGATATTGGTCTACCTAAATTTTTTACTTAACAAAAACTAGATTTATTTCTTCTGGCCTCTACTTGAATCCGGGATACTGTACCCGGGACATCTAGTGTTTTCGGAGAATATCTGTGCTTCCTTTGAAAGATACAATTAAGTTATTAAACTTTGTAACTTTTTTCAAAATAATAATAATCTATTTGTTTGTTCTTTACAGATTAGGCGGGTGCCGCCGCGGGCGGAAGGCCGGCCGCGGTGTGCTTTTCCGCCATGGAGCTGGAGGACCTTTACCGGCGGTATTGCGTACGGCTTAAGCATGCACTCTTCCACTCTTGTCTCGCAGTTGCTGCAGCCGCTTCTGGTCTTGGTCTGCTCTGCGTACTTCTGCTCCCTCAAGTGAGTTTTGCTTTTTATCATATCCCTATTTTTAAGTAAACGGCTAATTATTATGTTTAATGAGCCAAATATCTTTCAATTTGAATACAAAACTATTTGTTTCATTATTAATATTATCTTTAAATCAAAAAATCTGGTGTGACTGCTCGCACAGCATATTACTTTCTCTTACCTTTGGTGATTGAAATTTGTGTTTGGGGCTTGTCCCACCAGATTTTTATGCGCCGATATATATTTAGTTTTTGCGGTATGGATATTAGAATTCAAGATATAAAATTTATAAACTATAAATTTGTTACCTTTGTAACTATTTACCCTAACTTTCCTATGAAGTACAAAACTCAAGTGTGTTTCAAAGGGTTGAGGGCAAAATGAGAATATACATTTTAGAGAACATCTAAAAAATAATTAGTTTATGAATTTGAATCAAAATCATCGAATTTTGAGAAAATCGAAAAAATACTAATAATACTATAAACACAACTTTCAATTACCGAAGGTAAGATAAAGTTGTGTGCTGTGCAATCACACAGCCGATTTTTTTAATCCATCTCCTCTCCATCTTTTTCTAATTAAACTAAAAGAATTTTTCGTCACCTTTATATTAATATAGGTGTTATTAAAATAAAAGAATTAAAATTTTTTATTTCTTCTCTTTGTGAGATATCTCATTAAGTTAACAAAGAAAGGAAAGAAGAAACCCAAAATTAGTTAATTTCATTTTATATTAAAAAAGTCTGTTATGATATTTTCACGTTAAATGAGCTTTTTGGAGCGATATCATTCTGGACGTCATTCAGTATATTCTTGGAATAGAAGCACCTAATAAAAGGGAACAAGAACTTGCTGTATATACTCTCTAAGTATATATAGCATAGCATCTTTCGGTAGATTGATAAAAGACTCCTTTAGTAGAAGAGAAGGCATTTTATGCGATTTTATAAAAAAAATATATCTTTATCTTTAAATAAAAACTTGAACGGTTTCTCTCCATCCTTGTTTTAAATAATATTCTATCTATTAGAGCGGGCGCTGGAGGTAGTTGAGTATGCAAAATCTGAGGACCGAATTCTGACAATGGATTTGGACTAAGAATAGCTCCCAGAACAAGGATCCGGATCTTGCCGGACCAATTTTTGGTCCAATTTTTTTTTACCCCCACCCCTATTATTCCCATAGGAAATCAATGGAATGCATGATAAGATGATGTGAAGACTTGCAATTATGGTCAAATTCGAGTACTTAAAACCTCAAAGAATGAAAAAACTGTCTTGTCAGCAACTGAGGGGATCCTCTATAGTCCCCTGAGAAGTACTATCTTGCCACCAGTTGTGGTGGTCCCCTCTAACCCCTTCAACTCTTTTTTCTCTCTCTGTGATAAATTTAAATATACGGCCTAAACACCATTCCAAATTGTGGGGACCGGCAATTATGTTCATAATCCACTACCTGGTACACCAATCAATGAAAAAATACTATCTTGCCGCCAGCTGCGGTGGTCCCCTCTAACCCCCTTCACCTCTTTTTTCTCTCTCTATTATAAATTTAAATATACGGCCTAAACACCATTCCAAATTGTGGGGACCGGCAATTATGTTCATAATCCACTACCTGGTACCCCAATCAAAGAGAAATACTATCTTGCCGCCAGCTGCGGTGGTCCCCTTTAACCCCTTCACCTCTTTTCTCTCCCTTTATTATAAATTTAAATATACGGCCTAAACACCACTCCAAATTGTGGGGACCGGCAATTATGTTCATAATCCACTACCTGGTACCCCAATCAATGAGAAATACTATCTTGCCGCCAACTGCGGTGGTCCCCTTTAACCCCTTCACCACCTTTCTCTCATTTATTATAAACTTATATATATACGGCCTTAAAACCATGCCAAATTATGGGGACCGGCAATTATGTTCATAATCCACTACCTGGTACCCAAATCAATGAAAAGTGCTATCTTGCCATCAGTTGTGGTGGTCCTCTATAACCCCTTCACCTCTTTCGCTCTCTCTCTCTCTGTTATAAACTTAAATATACAGCCTAAACATCACGCCAAATTGTGGGAACTGGCAATTATGCTCATAATCTACTCCTGGTGTATTTATAATAAAGGGAGAGAAAAGAGGTGAAGGGGTTAGAGGGGACCACCGCAGCTGGCGGCAAGATAGTATTTCACATTGATTGGGGTACCAGGTAGTGGATTATGAACATAATTGCCGGTCCCCACAATTTGGAGTGGTGTTTAGGCCGTATATTTAAATTTATAATAGAGAGAGAAAAAGAGGTGAAGAGGTTAGAGGGGACCACCGCAGCTGGCGGCAAGATAGTATTTTTCATTGATTGGTGTACCAGGTAGTGGATTATGAACATAATTGCCGGTCCCCACAATTTGGAATGGTGTTTAGGCCGTATATTTAAATTTATAATAGAGAGAGAAAAAAGAGGTGAAGGGGTTAGAGGGGACCACCGCAGCTGGTGGCAAGATAGTATTTCTCATTGATTGGGGTACCAGGTAGTGGACTATGAACATAATTGCCGGTCCCCACAATTTGGAATGGTGTTTAGGCCGTGTATTTAAATTTATCACAGAGAGAGAAAAAAGAGGTGAAGGGGTTAGAGGGGACCACCACAACTGGTGGCAAGATATTACTTCTCAGGGGACTATAGAGGATCCCCTCAGTTGCTGACAAGACAGTTTTTTCATTGTTTGAGGTTTTAAGTACTCGAATTTGACCATAATTGCAAGTCTTCACATCATCTTAGCATGCATTCCATTGATTTCCTATGGAGATAAGAGGAGTGGGGGTAAAAAAAAAATTGGACCAAAAATTGGCCCGGCAAGATCCGGATCCTTGTTCTGGGAGCTATTCTTAGCCCAAATCCATTGCCAGAATTCGGTCCTCAGATTTTGCATACTCAACTACCTCCAGCGCCTGGTCTATATAGGCATATTTCTTTTCATTTACTTTGTTTACGAAATTTTAATTATTATAAAAATTTCTTCGATTATCACTTATCCAGGTTTCTCCCCTTTGATTTATATTTACAAATTATGAGACCATATTGAAGGAACTAATAGAATTTGTGACATTTAATTCTAAATGTATCGTGATTAGGCTTACGAAATTAAATTAAAATTTTTTGAAGAACACTACTTTTGTACAGTGACCGCCACAATTAAGTCCCCATCTGATAGCTTTAGCCTTTAGTGTATGGTAAATGGTAAAATAATTTTAAATTTAAAAGGTAAAATAAATCATCTGTACAAGATTTTACTTTTTACCTTTTCGGTCATTAAAATTATTTTTACTTTACACTATATACTTAAGGCTTAACCTATCAGGTAGGGACTTATTTTTGGCGCTCACTGTACTTCATAGAAAAGATAGGACTAATTACAATAGTAACAAAAATTATAGTTGATAAAATCTTGAATTCTAATGTACCTACCGTACTATCGTACTGCCGGAAACTAAATATTACGTAATTACATATTACGTAACGCGTTAGGGGGTCTGAACAAAACGTTACTAATTGTGCCATGGGAGCCCCGGGGGGTTTCTCCAAGTTTGACATCACAATTCAAAATTGAATTTATAAAACGAATCCTGAGTTTGAAAAGATGGGATGAGACTCGTACAAAAAAAAAAGGACAAATGATTTTCTCAACAGGGAAAAATGAAGGGATTGTTTTAGTCTCAAGGGAAAATTTACTAAAAAAGAAAATGTATTTTGTATAGGGAATTTTAAGAAAAAGTTTCGGTTTCCCTAATTGGCAATAATCAGCCAAATAAATTATAAAAAATATACATTATGGAATAACAGATTATGGTGCGATATTATGGGGGAGGGGCGAGGTAGTTCTATGTAGTGACATAATATTTGTAGAGGGGGTTTGTTTGTATATGACTAACTATGACAGGGGGAGGCTAGAATATCGTCAAAAAAGGCGTGACGTAATATGTGGACGACCCCCAAGCACAGAACACAACTTTCAATTACATTAGGTAAGTTCTGTGCTGATCAGTCACAGCAGATTTTTTATAATAAATAAATATCATCACTAATCGGAAGAAATCAAGCAAATTGAGCATTGGACTGTGACGTTTGTTGATTTGGTTCCATTTCATCTCAAAATTTCTACATACTATACGAATTTGTCATTCGAAATGCACACGAATGGATGGACATCAATTAGTAATGAGAGATTCTCACGTCCGGTTTAATTCAGAGATCACATTTAACCGATATCAAGGAAAATGAATTGAATTAGATAGACTCGGGTTGCTGCTCTCTATTTTACTGAGTAAATTTAAGTACCTTAGCTCTTTATTAGTCGAAGGTTTATGATATTCTAAACTAGTTTTAAACGAGCTCATTTAGGAGATAAGGAATTACATCCCTTGAGTCAATATACGCTACATAATTGAATTAATATTGAACAGAGACGATTAATAAAGTAAAATTTATTCTACCTTAAATGAAATACAAACTTCGTGTTTCATTTATTAAGTTGACACTTTTCGATTTTTCTTAATATCAATTTAAATCAGAACGTGGGAGATTTAATTAACCAAACAATCAAAACGTATTAATTAATGTTTTTATTGACATCTTTTGAATATTTTAAATTCTTTTTCTTGTTCTCGCTTACAAGGGGAGTGCATAGCCTTGATAACACCGATTTGAACGAAATTTTTTTTATGTGTAGTACTTGATGAAAAACGAATTCTGTTAAAGCCAGAGAACGCGCTTCTCAACGGTTCGTCTAAAAAAAAATGTTAAAGATTTTGCCTGCATGCCTTAAGCCGTTACTAACAATAACATTTACAAATGTCGCGATGGCTAGATCGGTAGGGCACATTCTTTGTAAACAAAAATCCCGAGTTCGAATCTCTTCTTGTGCAACTATTTTTTTTTTTTGTAATTTATTTATTTATTTTTTTTTTTGTTTCAGAATATTTTTTAATATTAATAAATAAATAAAAAGTTTTTTTTTAATTATTGGCATTTAATTTTCAACATGTTCCATATATTTAAAGAAAATTCGAATGCTTTCTGTCAAAAATATAATAAAAGGAAATATTTAATATTATACTAGAAATATATTACTATTAATTGGGCACATAAAAAAATATTGTCGTAACATGTTCAAAGTTCAGAAAATGAACGACCCAACTGTTTAAAACATAAATATTATTATAATATTATTTATGTGACCAATTAATCGTAATATATTTCTAGGATAATATTAAATATTTCCTTATATTATATTTTTGACAGAAAGCATTCGAATTTTCTTTAAATATATGGAACATGTTGAAAATTAATTGCCAATAATTAAAAAAAAAAACTTTATTTATTTATTAATATTAAAAAATATTCTGAAACAAAAAAAATAAATAAATAAATTACACAAAAAAAAAAAATAGTTGCACAAGAAGAGACTCGAACTCGGGATTTTTGTTTACAAGGAATGCGCCCTACCGATCTAGCCATCGCGACATGTGTAAATGTTATTGTTAGTAACGGCTTAAGGCATGCAGGCAAAATCTTTAACATTTTTTTTTAGATGAACCGTTGAGAAGCGCGTTCTCTGGCTTTAACAGAATTCGTTTTTCATCAAGTACTACACATAAAAAAATTTTCGTTCAAATCGGTGTTATCAAGGCTATGCACTCCCCTTGTTAGTGGTTTTTGAAAGAGCCGTCGAGTACTCTCTTGGGGCTGGGATTGAATCATAGACATTACTTTAATGGAATTAAATTCTCTAAGGGTATAAGTCTAGGAACTGTTTACTGATTTTTGTTTGCCTACGCATAATAAATACTGTATATTTCTCTCATACTATTTCAAATTCATTTATTTTCTCTTACCTACTGAATATGTTAAATGGACCCTGTTATGCATTAGTGTGTTAAGCGCCAGGTACCGAGATTAGAGAAAATTAACATTAAAATTTTTCTGATTTACATTATTTTGATTCGCTTATATATAATTTTTGTTGTCAATTGTGCAAGTAACATTAAATATAAATTTTTTAAGGACATATTTCATAAAAAATACTATTAATTGGACCCTGTTATGCATTAGTGTGTCAAGCGCCAAAAAAATTCAAAATTGAGTTAAGCACGGAATATTGTTTCAAATGCTATAATTAATAGTATTACTTTCTCTTAGCCTATATATGAAATATATAGAGAAAGTATTGCGATCATGTCAAAAATTCGATGTCGAGATTTTGATGGATATACATGTTTTGAGGTCCCCTGAGTCCAAAAAAGTGGGTCCCGCAAATTGGTCTGTGTGTGTGTGTGTGTGTGTGTGTGTGTGTGTCTGTGTGTGTGGAACCATTTTTTTAGCATGAAGGAATTGAGCTACCGGATTGAAATTTTATATTTAACTTAGGTACCTTTGAAGAATCTCAAAATAAGCTTTTGAACAAAATCGGCCAAAAAGTACTAGTACTTTACTGATGTACTTTTTCAGTTTTTTTCGATTTTCTCAAAATTCCCTCCAAGGATTTTTTTTTAAATTCATAAATCAACTATTTTTTAGATGCTCTTTAAAATGTATATTCTCATTTTGCCGTTGAAATCTTCTGAAGACCACTTTACTCTTGTTCTTCATAGGAAAGATAGAACTGGTTGCCATGGTAACGGAATTTAAATCTTTTTCTTTTTATTAGATTAAAAATCAATTATTATTTAAATTCCCATTTTTACTTTCTCTTACCTATGTATATATGTAATATATATATAGAGAGAAAGTATTGGATTCATGTCAAAAATTCGATGTCGAGATTTTGATGGATCTTCACGTTTTGAGGTCCCCTGAATCCAAAAAAGTGGTTTTCGCGACATGGTCTGTCTGTGGGTGGGTGGGTGGGTGGGTGGGTGTGTGGGTGGGTGGGTGTGTGTTCAATTTTAAGCATGAAGGAATTGAGCTACGAGGTTGAAATTTTATATTTAAGTTAAACACCCCCCGGGACCGGAAAAATAAGCTTTTAATCAAAATCGGCCAAAGAGTACTAGTACTTTACTGATGTACTTTTTCAGTTTTTTTCGATTTTCTCAAAATTTGCTCCAACGATTTTTTTTTAAATTCAAAAATCAATTATTTTTTAGATGCTCTTTAAAATGTATATTCTCATTTTGCGATTGAAATCTTCTGAAGACCACTTTACTCTTGTGTTTCATAGGAAAGATAGGAAAAATGGTTGCCATGGTAACAAAATATAAATATTTTCCCATACTTATAAATTTTACATCTGAATTCAAATGTACCGTACTGTCGGGAACTAAATATATTTCGACACGAAAAATCTGGTGTGACAAGCACAGAACACAACTTTCGATTACCGAAGGTAAGAGAAAGTTGTGTGCTGTGCGCCAGTCACACCAGATTTTTTTATTTTTTCTGTCTTTAATTGTTTCCGGGAAAACATATATCACTCTCTCTCTCTCTCTCTCTCACTTGCAAACATTATCGCCTGTCTCTCCGCCTTCTCTCATAGGCCTAATGTTAATTTCCTATAGGGATTTGTATGTTAATTTCGATTCAAAAGGGGGTCCCCTATGGAACTTTTTACGCATTTAAAATTTTTTTTCCAATTCTTATGAAATTTTGTATTTATTTACGATTCTATATTGTGTATAAAATGTCCAAATATGAGATTAAAATTTGGAAAAATAACCATAGTTTATTTCAAGCAGTCAACATTTAAAATGCAAGTTTGAAACAAAGGTGCTATGGGAAACTAAATATATCTCGACACAAAAAATCTGGTGTGACCAGCACGGTGCACAACTTTCTCTTACCGAAGGGTAAGAGAAAGTTGTGTGCTATGCGCCAGTCACACCAGATTTTTTTATGAAATATGTCCTAAAAAAATTTTTATTTAATGTTACTTGCACATTTGACAAAAAAAATTATATATAATCCAATGAAAACAAAAAACTTTAATGTTAATTTTCTCAAAACTCAGTAGGTGGCGCTTGACACACTAATGCGTAACAAGGTCCAATTATGGCATTTTAAACAATATTCCGTGCTTAACTCAATTTTTCACGGCTCCGCAAAAAATAGTCTGTTTGCGTATGAACGGAAAAAGACTACGAGATTGAAATTTTATATTTAAGTTGACTACTTCTCTGGCATGTAACACAAAGCGCCAGTTGTTTCACTTCTAATTAACTAGCTATCCTTCGGAGAGTCTAAAGATACATTTTTATGATTATTCTTTTAAATATTTATTAATTCATATATCTAAAAAAAGTAAGGGTGTGCCGCCAGGAGTTGATCCACGGGTCTACTAATTTGTACTCGGAGTGCCCTTACCATTGGCGCCGAATTTGGTTCCACTTCTGATTACTAAAGGCGAGCCGCGTTCCACTCCTGATCTAAACGATTAAAATATTTTTATATCTCATGATAATTTAAATTTGATAACCATAATTCTTCGAATGGTTAAGAAAAGTTTTTTTTATTTTCAATAGATTGAAGATGGGAAATAAAATTTTGCTTCAAACGTTTTGAGGTGAATGCAATATTAAACTTCTTAAAATCTAACAGTATATTTAACTCTCTCAAGAATTAAACTATTCATTTAATTTGTCTTGTTTGTATGACATTTTGCAGTCAATTTTGAAATATGTTAGATTGAGATATGAAATTTTGAATATAAGTTTTAATTTCGACTAAAATTTGCAGAGTACTTCATTTGGATTGGAAAATCAAAATAACTCTTTAAATATAAAAATTAAATTGAAATAATAAAATATCTTTTTGCATAGAGTAATATGAGTGTCCTCATTGACCATCCTTTTATTTTTTTTGATATTTCATTTTTATTTAAAAAGTTATTTTCCTCTTTTAAATGAATTTTAATTTATTTTATTCTTATACTAATATTAGTATTTATTTTTCTATGACTCTCTGCGGCCTCCATTTTCGTACGTCTTTCTCCCTTGAACCCTTTGCTCTAGCTCCCCATAACACATTTCTCATTTAAATATTAATTAATTACAATTACCAAGTTTTTATTAATTTTACTTTTCGGCAAGTTTGTTCAATTATTAATTAAACTTAATATGCACAAGTCGCCTTTATTTAATCTATTCGAATGTTAGTCAAGAAAATCATTAAACTTTATTAAACAAGGAGGAGAGGATAGAAACTAGGTCTTCTTCCGAAGCCCCTTCCCCTTCGTTGCACGCCACTCTAAACTCTGATTTTCAACCATCTGATTTGAGAGAAAACCTCAGGGCAAATTTCAACCAATGCCCAATTACAAATTTAAAATCTTAGAAACTTGGAGGGTAAACCAACCATCGTAAACTCTGACAGCCACTTTGATTGGAAATATAACCAACTCATATTCATCTAAATATAACTATATTTGGTATGGTTTAAATTTACAATGTTATCCTAACATCGAAACTTCAATACCCCTTTCAAATTTATAATTTTAATTAAACATCTTCCTCTCTTACCTGAGAAGAGGAAAGTTTAATCATCTCTGTATTTTATAAACTGTTAATCCGAAACTAAAATATATTAATAATTACGTATCATGAAAAGCTTTCTCAAGTTTATATCGCCTGCTGAAAATCATAGTGGCGAAAGTCCAAAAATTAACAATTCGAAAAAGTTTTACAAATATAGATACTTAGTTAACAGGGCAACAAATCAATGGACCAATAAGTTTTTATCTTTTTTGGCTTTTATTTTGGGTGTCTTTAATAGGCCTATAGCAGCGTTTTCCAAACTGTGAGGCGCGCCTCCCTAGGGAGGTGCGAATATTGGCCACCAAGTTCAATTTTACAAATGATTGCTAGTTTTATAAATAAAATAATAAAATTTAGAAGATTCTGGTACGGAGTTTTTAATTAAACTAATAAATATTAATAAATAAAAAAAAATATTTTTATATAAATTTATATTTTTTAGTATTAAATTTTTAAATAATGAAATAATTTAGAAGATTCTGGGACGGGTTTTTAATTAGAATAATAAATATGAATAAATAAAAAAATATTTTTATATAGGGCCTAAATTTATATTTTTAGTATTTTTTTTGTTTTTGTATTATTTTATTAAAAAAAGGAGGGGGGGCGTCATTCGATTAAATATTTTTAAGGGAGGAGTTGTAACATAATGTTTGGAATCCACTGGCCTAAAGTAAGACGCATTCTAGAAAATTATACTATATGTAAAACCCAAAGGCGGATCCAGGGAAGTTTTTCAGGGGGAGAGGGTTTTAATTTTTTTCGGACTAGACGCGAAGCTCGGCGAAGGCGATAGCATTGTTAATTATTTTATTTATTAAGATTGGATAATGTGGCAAGGGATGGCCTAGCAGCCTACCTTAATAAAAAAAAAAAAAAAGATTGGATAAGGGGTTGAAAAATTAAAAAAAAAAAATGTTTTTTTAAATTTATTTTAGCTAAATCGAAGCCAAATAAATATAAAACATTCAAAAAATAGCGTTGATTATTATTTTAATTAGAGGGGATGAAGGGTTGATTATTTAAGAAAGGCCTTGGAAAATTCCAAATCACTTGTTGACATTCTTTTTTATCTCTAAATATAGTTAGATTAGAGTAAAAGGTATTTTTTTTACTTTTAATAAAAAGGGAATTGTTATTTTCATCTATTTATTCCTATTCAGAGAGAGAGAGAGACGAATCTCTCGTTCAGTCGAGTTGAGTGCGTTGCCGGGCTGCAGGCGCTCTCTTTTTTTAATTGTGTTTAAAGTGATTTAAAGTGAATAATTAATATAGTGTAACCCACCCTGACCACACCGTCAGCCAACACACCCTCTTGAGAGTCTTATTAAAGGTAATTATTATGCATTTTATCGTTAAAAAAAAATGATACAAACAAATAATTTGACTGCGAAAAACGATTCTTTTGATTTTGTATTTCACTAAGGGTAGAGGGAGAATATAAGCTGTTGAAGCGGGGAGGGGGAGGGTAGGTGTCATTGAAAAAAAAATTAGTTTTTTATTTTTTATCTTTTTTTTTAACACTCACACTTTTTTCTCATTCATACACTCACACACACATTCACACGGTATTTGTTGCCCGGATATTTAAATGAATATGTTTATAAAACTTTCAAACACCTTTTCTACAATTGTTGAATTTCGGACTTTCGCCACTATGATTCCCAGCGGTATATTAAGCGATATATTAAGCGATATATTAACTATATAGCCAAGAGAAAGTAAAAATGGAAGGTTTATTATCATAAATGAAAAATGTTGAAAATAGAAAATATCCTAAACCTTTCGCGTCTGGAACAAGGGCGGATCCAGAGGTGTTTCTCGGGGGGGGGGGGGGGTAATCTGGTGTGACTGGTCGCACAGCACAATATTTTTTTCTTAATTTTGGAAATTTAAAGGCGCATTCTGTACTTGTTTGCCATAATATAAATGCAAAACAAATTTTTAAGTATTAATTTTTAAAATTTTACATTAAAAATAAATTTTTTTCGAAAAAAAAAGTATTTTTTTTAAATCTCAGGGGGTAATTACCCCCTTTACCCCTCCCCTCTTGTACCGCCCTTGGTCTGGGATCTAGATGATAGATAGCCTACATGTTCGGTTAATCGAATTTTGATTGTGTTCTATTATAAGGCGAAGAATCGTTGCGATCTTTCCCCTAAATTCAGAAATGAATAGGTCCTTTCATTAAAAATAAGCTCACAATTCCTGTTTATTTATTCATTTCGTTCATTCGTTTATTTATTTTTTTCATCCCCACTTCAATATCCTATACGTATTATTTTAACTTAAATTAATTTCTTGTAATTCTGATCCTTTCAGAAGCTGGATGCTGTGCGGATCAGTGCCCTGGCCGCCATGACAGTCGTCCCTTCAGCGGTCCTTTTTGCCGGACAATGGCCTCGAATGCTTCAGGTGAGCTCAACTTTGTTTTTTATATAGTCATCTATTTTGACATCTAATGAATGGTTTAGAGATACTATACAATCCAACCAATCAGACAGAAATTTCGTTTAGATAATTTATTGATGTGCTTTTTTTAATTACAATATCCTTTTATTAATTGTAATCGAAAATTAATTGAGATGATCTTTAAAACATTTTATCGCAAGAGAAATTCTTCCCAATGACTAATAACGTCGCATAATTATTATTCATCCAATTAACATATTTTATTATTCATTTCTTTTATTACTCTTATTTATTGTCATTTAAAAATAGTATTTTTTTTTTTTTTTATAATGAAATGCTAACAAAAGTTTATAGGCGAATAAATATTTTCGTGGCATGAATAAATTAAATAAAAAATAACCACATCTTCTAATTTTTATCTTTTTATTTATTTTTACTGATTTAATTTTTATATCTTAAAAAAAAATCTTTATTATCGATCTGCTTATATTTTATAGTAGCCTATAATATAGGCTATAAGAAATTGAAATTTTCCTGGTTTCATTTATGTTTAGGCCCGAAAAGTAGGTTAATAAATCTTTATCTCTTGTAAATAAACTTGGATATGGACTGCTAAGATTGGCACGTGTGTCCCATATTTGCCAATTCTGCATTTTAGTCCATTATTAACCGAGGGTGCAAAAGTTTTTTTTTCTTTTTTGTATTAACTACATCCTTTAATTATACTAATAATATTTTTTTATTTTTCATTCAATATTTTAGCCTTCGGGCTTGGTGTAGTTGGTAGCGCGCTTGCCTTCTATACCAAGGCTCGCGGGTTCATTTGGATACCAAATGGCTTAAATAAGAATGCCTGGACCCCCATCATTATTTTATAATTATAATTAATTAGCTTTAATTTCTCCCAATACTTTTCAATGAAAAAATTCCTGTATTATTTAAGCATCCCCATTTGGGGATTTGAGGTTCCGTGGAATGGGAAAGAAATAAATCTCTATATTAAAAGAACTTGTAAGTGAATCGAGATATTAATTAAAAAGTCATTTGCTATTAATACAGCTCTAATAAGAAAAAAATGTCGATTGATTTTATCAAAATGAAATGGATATTAATTCAATAAAAAAATGACATTTGAAAGAAATTTCCCTTATTTAATGAAATTTTTGATAATAGACGCTAATACTAATGTATGAATCCATTAATTTTATTGGAAATTTTATTTGATTGAGCAAGTATAATACAAAAAGTTATGAGTCTGATTTATGGAATTAAAACCTAATAATACTTCGTAATTTATCATTCCTATTATAAGCAAATGTCCTTAATATAGTGAATCAATGAAGAACATTGAATAAGATTATTAATATGTATTAACCTACGTATACAGTGGCGTCATTTGGGGGGGGGGGGGAGGCGGACATTTGCCTCTCCCCCCAAGGACTCTGATTTTTATAAAATTTTATATACTTGAAATTTTATGATACTTGAATATCCCGCGATCCTTGGGATACAAGGCAGGCGCGTTATCATCTACACCAAGCCCAAGAGAATATAAAATTTAAAACCCAAAATTATTGGAGATCATATAATAATATTAAAAAAGAAGGTTCTAATCTAACAATGTAAGATGATTCAAGTTTCAAATAACCAGAGTTGGTTCTTTTATAGGCAATATTTATTTCATTCACATTCCTTGGGACCCCAATGGGGATTCTCAAAAAATTCTTTAATATTTTTTTCGCAAATCAATAAAGAAAGTTTGCAAGAAAAATTTTTGTAGGAAATTATTGATATAACTCAGTAACCTATCTTTTGAAGTCTACTTATGCACGTGGATCTCCAGTATAAATACAAAACAATCGCGAAATGTTGGTCAATCTGTTCGTCTGTCACGCTCTTTTTGAACGACTTTCTATTGGAATTTCGAAATTTTACACTCTTATAAAGAATAGGAATAATATAAAGGGCCCAGTAAACATACTCTGGTCCCCAAATCCCTAGAGAGTCTCAAAATCTTTGAAAAGACCGAAGCCTACCGATGGCGGGCTTCGCGGCTAGTAAGCCCGATTATTTATTCAATTTTTCCTTTCTCTTATTGTTTCTTCTTTCATTAAATTCGATTCTCATTTGTCCGAGACATTTATAGTGTACAAAGAAAATATCAATAAAAATAATATTCCTACTAATTTGAATACTAAAAATTGTCTGAGCAAAAACAAAGATCAAATAAAAAATTCAGGAGATTCTTTTTTCTTCAATAAATTATCAGAAGATGAAACAAACATGATTAAAGATTGATAATGAAACTACAGTATCATTAATATTTCGTATATACATTTTATGAAAATATCAAGGCAATTATTTCGTTTTTTTTTACTATTGATTTCTCATTCAATCCATTACTACAAAAACTCACAATAAAAAATTTATTTATTTATAAAATATAAAAGAGTTATTTTTTTAATGTATTTTTTTTTTCATATAAACTTGAAAATTACTTTTGCTTTCGCTCATTTTTCTCTCCCTTAAACTTTTTTTTTTCAATAGACATTCGATATGTTTCGAAAAACTTAATATCTTTGCTTAATGGATTTGACACTTTGATTGCACTTTTACTCTAAATTTGAGCTTTATTGATCTTGATTATTTCGCACTTAGAATTCAAAATAAATTTCTTTCTATACTAATCTCCAAAGCTAATTTGTAGACAATTAAAGTTGATTTAACTTTGGCTCAATTATTATCTAAAATTACTAGGGATAAATTAAAGGCAATGAATTTATTTAAACCAGTAATTGAACGAATTTCGTCATTGGAATTCCTAGAAAATTAATCAACGAAAATACGCGGTCTTTACTTTTTTTTCATTGGGAAGAAATAGTATTAATATTATTAAGCTTCCAATGCTGAACAAGTTGAAATTCATTTCAAAAATTTATTTAACTAAATTAATAGTAATACATCCTTCTGGGGAAGTTAAGAGGAAGCTACTTCAGAATTATTCCCATGAAAGATACTCTTGAGAAACTTTCAGCACTGGAAGCAGCCACTTAAACTCGGTCATACTTATCTAAATTAATTGGGAATAAATATATTTTGGTAAGCTTTTATAGCTGGGTATCGCAGATTGGGAAAATAAGGAGAATTCCCTCACCACTTCAATTTATTGCAGATATTTCGGGCCCTATATAAGGGCTATCTGTAAATTTAAGCCTTATTTAAAATTTACAATTTATAAAAAATATTTTTGACCTGTTACTTTTTTTTTTAAATTGTTTATTTTAGAGTACTGGTCAAAAATTATAAGAATACCTTCTCTAAAATTTACAATTAAAAAAAAAATCAAAAAGATTTTTTATAAGTTGTAAATTTTAATTAAAGCTTAAATTCACAGATAGCCCCTGTATAGGGACCGAAATATTTCAATGAAGTAGTGAAAAAGAAAAAGAAGCTGGTTTATTCTCCTTATCTTGCCAAATATATTTTAAATTTTAATCTCTTTGGACGGGAAGCGAACCTCTCACTTTTATATGAGACAAAAGGGCAGGGCTTAAGAAAAATTATCAATATAAAAGGTTTTTTCTCATTGGTCTTTCGCAATCTGAGGTTAATATAAACGTAATTTTAAACAACTTTTGTCATAAGTCAATAAATTTAAAAAAAAATTCTGAAATATTGAGAAATTTTATAAACGACTTATATTATAGCCTACAAGGGCGGATCCAGACGTGTTTCTCGGGGGAGGGGGGGGGGGTAATCTGGTGACTGATCGCACAGCAGAATTTTTTCTTAATTTCAGTAATTTAAAGGCACATTTTCTTAATTTCGGTAATTTAAAGGGGCATTTTGTACTTGTTTGCCAGAATATAAATACACATATTCACCGAATCCATGTAATGAGCTCAGGCTCTAAATACATTATATAATAAATAATAAAATAATAAAAAATAATATAAATACACATCAAATTTTTAAGTATTAATTTTTAAAATTTTACTTTAAAAATAATTTTTTTTTTAATCTCTGAGGGGGGAATTACCCCCTTTACTCCCCCCCCCCCTTGTATCCGCCCTTGATAGCCTATAGTATTTTAGATCAAGCGAATCTAAATAATTTCTCTGACCACTTGATTAAAAATAATTCAAAAGATTTGGCAAGACCCTAGCGAATTTATTATGCCCAGATGCCAATAATTTCATAATCATAGAATTATTTTATATTTAAATTTCTTGTAAAATAATCAATTTTTCTTATTTATTTGTCTAGTAAGAACATTCGTCAAATTTTCCCCTGCTATTAGAATAAATCATAAAATAGTAAATCAAAGAAAATAACTTTCTTCGTGATATACGAGTTCACTTATTTTGTTATTTATAGTTATTAAATTTTTATAACTAAAAATATAAATTTAACAAAAAAACTTCTTATTTATTTAAATCACAGTTTTAAAAATAGTTTAATAGTAATAGCAGAAATCCAATAACGTAGATCTTTGGTAACAAACCCGTGCACAAAGTTAAGAGGGAAAATTGCACCTTCCCTTTTTGTTTCAGGCCTCTGAGTGGAGAGCGATGTTCGCCTCCTTAGCGGCAGCCAGTATCCTCGGCGCCGGTTTACTCGTCCTGGAGGCTGTGACAGCCAGTACGGCCTCCTTAGGAGTGACATCGCCCCCACCGCCTCTCCAACTTTTTGCCCTAATTTTGGCTGTGCACACTATGCTGCCTGTGCCGGCTTTTGTATCTGGGGTGACCGCCATTGCACTCACCCTGGGGCATATTGTCATCGCCATGTGGTTCAGCCCCGTGTCCAGTGTGAACCAGGTAATATATATTTTAATTAAAACTATTTTTGAAAAGGGTGAATAAATAGATCCAGAGCTAGTATTCAGGCAAATTTATTCGGATTATATCCCTCCGCTATAGGCCAACGTTTCGGAGCTCAAACGGCTCCTTCTTCAGGACCTTAATATTAACAATTAAAAGTACATCTTGTTGTTACATATATATTTTATAAGAATATTAGTATATTATCAAACTCACCATGCGGTGTCAAGAAAATAATTCGCCCTCAATTTTGTCATACATGAACGATGTGGTTAGTTTCGCTACTCGACATGTGTTAAAAGGCAATGGTGCCGAACGAAGAATGGTGATTTAATTCGGAGTGCATTGCCTCTTATTTATAATTTAGATATTTAAACTGAGGGAATACAATTGTAATATAAATATCCTTTTTTTTTCTTAATTATTTCGAGAATAATTTATATTTAAAATTAGCCTTCTAATTAGCAACATTTAAATTCACTCTATTTACATTTTTACTTTCTCTTATTATATATAATTTTATTAGTATAATTAACAACGTTTCGGTACAATTTTAATATCTTATTTGTATACTTTTTTTTTTTTTTTTTTTTATTCACAATTATCAGTTATTTTAATTGTAGTATATTATTGTACAGTGAGCTGAGATTTTGGGTGTCACATTGTTTGTTAATAACACAGTCCCGATACTTAATTATGTTACACATTTCAAGATTCAACAATATATCATGATTGGGATCAGATGATAAAATTTTTACATTGTCAAAGTCAAATTCGTGATCTAAGTCAAGAGCATGTTCAGATAGGGCCGTCCCAGGGCGTTGTTTTTTTATATCATATTTATGGTGGTAAAACTATTTTAAATGAATATAACATCAAAGGATTTCATTATTTATTTCACCTGGCTAAATATTTTAATAAATAACTTTTGGTTGAATGGCAATTTCTATTTGTTTAATAATAAAGTCTTTTTTTTTTTAATTTTCGAGGGCAGGTATCTTCAAATTTAGGATTATCAATTTTCTTGACCTTTGATTTCGACATTTGTCCGGATCATCCTTATTCAATAGCTACTAATTAATTTTAATAAATATCAACGGCTTCAAAATTTCCTCAAAATCTCAGATACAAAAAAATATTCGATATCATCATTCATTTTAAGAATAACGAGTAGAAATATTTATCAAATTTTTGTGAGCTTTTAAAGGTTTGGGGATGTCCTCTCATTTAGTCAAATTGAATTTCAAAAAAAAAATATATATATATTCAACGCGTTTACACTTTTTCGGGTCCTTACAAAGGAAATCGTTTTTAAATAAAATCGATCTTTTAAATTAGTATAAACGTAAATTTAACTTTATCGAGAACCGAAGACCGTCAGAGATTTCTCTCGGTTTATTATAGCCTTGGGCATGAAAACATTTTGTTCAAACAAACGAGCCATGCCAGGAGACAGGGTAGTAGATATATAAACAGAATTCACCAAAATCACAAATACATACTGAAGGGGTTGTTATACGGAAATATAAACACAAACAGATAGAAGAGTGCAAGAAAAATTTTACCATGCCATGACATAGCACAGTGGAATACACATCCATTGTGCTAGAAGCCAGGGGTTCGCTTCCTGTTTCAAGCGATGAAAATATTTATATATATACGAGAATATAAACCCGGGCTACAAATACCTGATATGCTCGAGAGTGGAGCTTTGAGCTTGTTAGTCAACCAACATAAATATTTTTAAGGTGCGCGTCTCGGGGTGCTAATTTTGGGAGTTTCCAGCTGCCACAATTTTGAAGCTATCGACGTCAAATTTTTTTTAAATTAAAGCTATTTAAAATATCTACAACTTATAGAAGCCCTTTCTTTGATTTTTGAAAAAATAAATTTTTTTTTTAGATTAATCGCATTAAAGAAAATATATTTTTAAAAAATTCGCTCTATATCTTATAGATAATTAAATTAGAAATCATTGTGTTAAAAAATAATTAATTTTTTTACTCTTAATTTTTTAGCTGGAATCTTTAAAATGAAATGGAATAAATCTCTTGTATTCCTATGGGAAAAACTAACGCCACCTCTTGCCGCCTCGAGTAACTCGGTAGTGAATGGTCTTTTAACGGCTTTTCGAGACGCGCACCTTAAAATAAATAAATCATCTTTTTTTAATGCAACTGAGGGGGAAATCTACTTTTAAGACAACACTTCCGACAGCTAAGCAGTTTGGTTGCCTAAGCTCAAGGCTCCAGTTAAGTCTCGAGCACATCAGACACTTGTGATCTCGTCTGTACCGATTAATGGGGAAGGGATCTAAATGAGCACAGATCCGAAAAAGTCTAAAATAAATATTACAAAAAATTTATATTATATTAATAATATCAATTTACATTTATTATCATATTTTAATTTAATTATTCAATCTTTTCTTTATAGATATTGGGAGACACTGTCTTTTTGGCCTGTGCTTCTGGTGTTGGTGTGTACTATCGTCGCATGACAGAAGCCGCTCATCAGCACACCTTCCAAGGAACCCGTACGTGCATCGAGTCGAGAGTGAAACTGGAATGCGAGAAGGAGCAGCAGGAACAGCTCTTGCTCAGTGTCATCCCTGCCTACATTGCAGCTGAGGTAGGGCACAACATGTCTTTATATTATTTATATCTAAAATCAACCTCTCTGCCCCTCTTAGGATAATCTTAATTCTTTAATAAGAGAATTGACTAAAGGTATCGAGCTGTATTTTTTGGTTGATTTCTATAGTATGTAATAATTTTTATCACAAATGTTCGCGGTGGAGGGAGGGGTGGGGGATTTGAGGTATGTGTCTTCGTGCACATAAGCACCTCGGGTAAATAAACGGTGATCCCGATAGGAATTTCGAACAAATAAATAAAAATTTGGAAGAACTAGAAACATTTTTTAAGAGTTTTTCCCCATAAAAATTTTCTAATTTTTTTTTTCTTTCATTTCTAATTGAGATAATTTCATCTTCAAACGTAGAATTAAAATAGAAAATAATTTTTAATTAATTATTCATTTAAAACAAATATAAATAAAAGCATAGATTTAAATTTCCTTCAAATGGAATGTATCAAAATTCATTTTAAAATAAAAAAACGCTGGATTGTTAAGTAATATTCTAGCTCAATTCACTTACAAATTTTATTATGCCATCGTTCCCTATCGTTAAAACTTTAATAAATAATTAATATTAAAAAAATTATAAAAATATTTTAGATATCTTAATAAAATCAATAGATCTATTGGTTAATTACAACAGCCATTTGATTTTACTTTTTAAAATTTACCTTAGTTATAAAACTAGGGTTGTAATTATAGACTGATTAGGAGTATTGACAAAATCGTTACTTAATTTTAAACCTTCGCTAGAAGTGGTTGAGGAAAAAGTTCCTCAGACCCTCAAGCACTCTTTGAAAAAAAAGAAAATGTTTTGCAACTTTTTTTTTTAGTTATGAGATAGTTTATTCTTAATAAAATTAATCAGTACTTTCTCAAAGGGAAATTATTACCCTCACCTATTGTGATAAATAGATTGCATTAATGACAAACTAATTTGAATTACAAATCTAATGTTTATACAATGTATAAACTGTTTATAATTTAATCGAATCTTTGAGGCGTATGGATAGGGGTTTCCCACGGAGACACTCACTCCTCAGGCATTCCATTTTAATTAAAAAAATATAATAATCCTGATTGCACTAAGCAAGTCTTTTTTTTTACACACTAGTTCAAAGATGTCCTCAGGTTTTGCTTGCATTTTCATTTCAAGTTCATTAGATTACTTTTTTATATTTGACGTTTTTTCTTTCATATTATTTGCAATGTTGTTCAGAGTTGGAGCAGTAGATATTAATTTTTTTTTTTTATATCTCTTTATGATTTCAAGCAGCGAAATTGTTTAGAAAGACTTTTTGAAGCAAATTAAAGACATTATTTGTCCATCTCTGGAAAGTGCATATTTTTAAAAGGAATTTTTAATTTTTTTCCTTTTCTGCACTATTATTTGTCCTTTTCCGCACTATTATTTGTAATATAAAGTATTATGAGCGAGAAAAAGTGGTTTTCGCAACATGGTCTGTCTGTGTATGTGTGTTCAATTTAAAGCATAAAGGAATTGAGCTTGGAGGTTGAAATTTTATATTTAAGTTAGGCACCTCCTTAGGTCGTGACAGTAAGCTTTTAAACAAAATCAGACCAAAAATACTAGTACTTTACTGATGTACTTTTTCAGTTTTTTTTTTTTTTTCGATTTTCTCAAAATTCGCTCCAACGATTTTGATTAAAATTCAAAAATCAATTTTTTAGATGCTCTTTTAAATGTTCTTTGGCCGATTTTGTTTAAAAGCTTATTTTCACGGTCCAGGGAGGCACCCAACTTAAATATAAAATTTCAACCTCCCAGCTCAATTTCTTCATGCTTTAAATTGATCACACACACACAGACCATGTCGCGAAAACCACTTTTTTGGATTCAGGGGATCTCAAAACGTGTATATCCATCAAAATCTCGACATCGAATTTTTGACATGAATCTAATACTTTATCTCTCTATATATTAACATATATATACAGCTAAGAGAAAGTAAAAAAAATGTGTAGCCTATATGGATAAAAATATTTCCGCGAAAGATAATAATTGCTCTATTAAACTATAATTGAACGCTATTATACAATGCGTATCTAAATGAAATGGCCAAGCTGTCTTTTGTCTTTTTATTAACAAAAAATTTCTATAATAATCAATTTAATAAGAAATTTAATAACTTTGGTGCATTTTATTTGATACTATTATCATGGACTAGTTACTTAGGAATTCAGAGCAAATTTATAACTATAAGCTTCCTTCAGATTTTAAATTTTTTGGGATTATATCTACTGGTGTGGGTTCTTGTTACATCCCCTAGACTAGTGATTTTCAAACGTAAAGAACTGGGACTCCCCTGGGGGCCGCTATAAAATTCTGATATACAGTATATTAAAGGCGTCGCGATCCAGAAAATTTGGGGAACCACAGTTGTAGATTATTGACTGCCAATATATTATTGGTCATGATCCATATAAGCATAGTTAAAATCCTGGACCCATCATTTGAATTTATAAACTTATTATGAACTTTACTAGGAGGCCCCAAAATGGCAATAAATTAATTAGTCAAAAAATAAATTTGCCAAATAAATTAGAATTTTTAGGTAGGGTACAACTCTAACTTAACTGCCTTATCGCTTGGCTTCAGTTTTTTAAATTTATTTAATATATTAGGCCTATATAAAATTAAAATTATTCTACAATAATCATTCTATTAATGATTTTATGTTGAAATTTATTTTTATTCCACCCGTGATTCTTTCTATTGAATTAAATTATTTTTTTAAACTATATTATTCTAAATCTACTGTATTGAAATGGGTTTAAAATATATAAAGCTAATTCTTTTTATTAATTTTTCTATTGTTTGTTCAGATTGTCTGTTTTCTGGATTAATTGATGGGAATGAATCCCATGTGTTCATATTTAGTTGATCTCTTAAAAAAAAAAAAAAAAATAGACTTTCACGTTTTAATAATTGAATAAATTTAACAAAGGGCAGATATAATTTTATTTCACTCTAATTGTAGACATTGGTTTATATTAATAATCCCATTAGCTTTCGCTTTGAATCCTTTTAGATAATTCTTTTGGGACATTTTGAAATGGAGAGAGAAATTTTCGCTGTATATTTTCTAGAATTTTAATTTTTTATTCTTTTCCATTAAAAAAAAAAAAACTTGAAATTAAATATGGGCCTAATTATGTTCATTATATTCCATCCTATTAGAAATCCCAATTATCTGAAGTGCAAGAAAAAGATTTTCAGTTAATTCATTCGAAATTTAGAGTACTTTCTCAACTTTCTCGTTTTTATATTGTTCTGTTCATTTCAAATAGCTCAATTGATAATTCCAACATAGGAGAAGTGTGTAATATAACTACTCATTGACCTGGGGTCTCGGGTTTGTTTCCCGCCTCAATCAAGAAAGATTTATTCTTAGAATTTTTTAGTTCTTTAGTTAAGGTCTTGCCAAAAAAAAGATTGGATTTTCTCATATGTCCGCTTTCGAAAATTGACTTCAACCGGATAGATTGATTGAAGTTGATTCACTGGGTAAAATAATTAAAAAATTCCATTCTCCTTGTTCGTTATTTGGTTTCTTTTAAAATATCTAAAAATAATGCGTTTTCAATTTTTTTTTTATATACTGTATATACAGGTTATTTGTGTTTCCATTTTTATCCATTTAATATCCGATCTCTAAAAGAATTGGATTCAGTTTTGCCTTTCGTATTTTTTTTTTTTTCAATATATACATTAAATTGAGTTCAACTATTTTCCAGACATACGTGAAATATCTTTTTAATACACGTATTTATTATTAAAATAAAATTCTATAAAATATTATTCTCCGATGAAATATATTTTAACCTTGACTTTTATTGGACACCCTCTCGGTCACAGAACAGAAAACCTTCCAATTTCAGAGCTCTCTTCGCTATTTTTTTTTTAATACATTTTCATTAAATTATTTTAAAATAATTTTTTTTTTAATAATAGACATTTTTTTCTTATACAGTAGTCATCATTCGATACCCATAAAATATCGAAATATCCCATGCATCCCTAGTTTTTTTAATCAATATTTTCAAAAATCCAAAGGTTTTCTCTCATTGGTTTAAGTTCTTTTTCGACATATGAAGCCAGTTAGAGTCCGACTCTAATTATTTCACTTTCAAAGATTTGTAGCCGATTAAATTGAAAAAAATATTTTCCTCTGACGTCTAGCAATCAACAGCAATGATTTCAGGATTCCATTCCTAGTTAGGGTTACCATACGTCCGAATTTTGAACACGTATCTGGTTCTGAGAAATGCCCGGATTTTACTAACATGAACGGAAAACGTGGCCAAATTGGAGAATTTTACTAATTTGTAATTTATTAACCCTATAATAAAATACTCTACTTATTTTTTAATTTAAAAAGCTTTTAAATCAAGCTAACAACAAGCTAAGTTTGATAATATTTTTCTCGTCTCAGGATAGTTAAAAAAGCAGATTTCAGTGCCTAATTTTGAAAATTTATTCGCTTAGAATTGTAAATGGACTACTTTTATTTTACAATTCCTTACATTTGGTTAAGGTCTTTCTGAGTCTATTTAGACCCCGTCCCCATTTATTTATGAGATCTTAAAAGTATAAAAGAAAGAATGAAATATCGGAATCGATATTGTAATTGACATGAAAGCCTCTACCGTTTGATTAATTATATTGAAAAATGTAACAGAAACAATAAAAGTAAAAAGAATCAATTTAGAACGAAATGTAAATTACTATTGCTTATAATCAATAATGGACTGGTTATAGGGGCTTGCTTTTTCTCTTTGAAATCTTCTCTAATTTGCCAGCTCTTTTTATTGGAAAAGTTCACTGACCTCAACAATAGTGTGAAAAAACAAAAAGATGATTTTTTTAAATTTTCCTACTCGGCTATTGAGGCCATTTAGGGCCGGTTGCTTGATGTATGGTAGTTAGTGGAGTCTCTGTTAAGTGGCTTTTTTTTTTTTGTAGTGCAGAAACCCTCATCAGTTTTATTCTTATAGTAAAATATACGACATCTCTTCATTTTATTTAATAAAGAAGTAGATATATTTGTTATTTTTATTTTGACCCCTACATCAAGCAACCGGCCCTTAGGAGTTTATGGTATATGTTTATTAAATTCAGTATCAAAGGTAACCTGAGGGCTTTCCACAAGCTAGTTTTTCGGGGCCGCCCATCCGAGTTTCCACCATTCTTGGCACTCCTTCATTGCAACGTCCTTGATGACTGTTACTTTACTCTGTTCCCAGGCCCCCGGCATTATGTGTGTTTAATTAAAGAATTGGAGATTATAATTTTTTGGGAAAAATAGTAACGGTAAGATTTCGGGATGTCATGGGAACAATAAATCTCTGACTATTTCTACTAGTCCCACGTTAAAGGAATTATGGAACAATGAAAGGAAATCAACTATTGAATATAATAATTTAGAGATTGAAAAAATTATTACCTCGAGAACAAAAAGCGAGACCTTGATTTCTAGAATATTATATTACTATTAATATAAAATGTTTTGTTCAAATAGTCGATAGGTATTATTTAAAAATTTCATTAGGCTTTCTAAAAAGTTCAATTTCATTCGTTGCTATTGGAGAAAAATTTTTTTTTTTTTTTTTTTAAAAAAACATTCACACTTTTTTCTCATTCACACTCACACTCACACACACATTCACACAGTCTTTTCGGCAACTCAGGCCATATAAGACTTTAAACGATATCCGTTATTAAATAAATATACATATATGGGGGTCCAGGCATTCTTATTTAAGCCATTTGGTATCCAATTGGCTTAAATAAAATCATCGGACTGCCTGGGGTCCGAACCCGCGACGTTTGGTATATGAGGTTAGCACGCTAACCTCTACGCCATGCCCCGAGGGCTTGGAGAATAATTATATTCATATTTGATATTTAATAATTGATTTTTCGTTTTTATTAAACAAAGAGCTTTTACTTTCTCTTACCTATGT
>JAKCPI010026148.1:0-49097 GCA_023213315.1 Euborellia annulipes | reverse complement strand
GATGAATATCGAAGAGTTTTATCTGAGCTTAGCTAGTAATAGCTCTTTCGGGTATTATCCCGATAACAAGACGAGTAAATTTTCAACAAAACTACCGAAAAGTATATCCCTATTGGGAAACTGGGTCGTTGGTCTTTCTGAAATTTTTGTACCTTGTACAATAAATAACATTAACGGTTTTGATAATTATATTAAAATAGATCATAAAGATAAGAGTAAGTCTTTTTTCAGAATTCCCGATGGCTATTACGATAATCTTAAAGCCGTTATAAGTATTCTCAACGAAATTCTAGCGGATTTACTTACCATCGAAATTTCAACTGATAATCATGATCGTGTTTTTATTGAATGCATTAATAAATCTGTTGAATCTATCTTTCTACCAGATAAAATATGCTTATATTTAGGTTTTGAGCCTAATACAAATTTTATTAAGAAACATATCTCAAAATTTACGCCTAATTATAATTTAAGTATAAATGATTTGATGTTTATATACACAGATATTGTAGAACCATCCGTTGTGGGTGATACTTTAGCACCTTTATTACGCATTACAGCCCTTGAGCCGTATAAATATAATTTCGGTTCAGGTTATATTCAAAGGGTTTTTAACCCGGTGCAATACATACCTTTAGCAATTCGCGAATTTGAAACCATAGATATAGATATAAGAACAGCGGTCGGTGAATTAATGCCATTTGCTTATGGAACTTTATGTCTCAAACTACATTTCAAAAAAACACAATGACTTCTTTTGATGATTATTACACCAAGCAGGCTGGTAACGGCATAGGGCAAGTCTACGCAGGCACCGCATTTCAGAGAGGGTCTGGTGTTGGTAGCTTTCTCTCAGGTTTATTTAGAAAGGCTTTACCTTTTTTATATACAGGGGCTAGGGCTGTGGGCAAAGAAGCTTTAAAATCAGGGTTAGGTATTCTAGAAGATATAGAAAATAATAAACCCGTAAAAGAATCGGTAGTTACAAGAATACGCTCTGGGGGGTCTAATTTAAAACGCAAAGCAAAAGACGCTCTCGAAAAAGCAATGACGGGCTCTGGATATAAAATTAAAAAGAGGAGGACTGTTGTTCAGTCTAAAAAGAAACGTCCTACTGTTCGGTTACCCAAAACAGTCACGAAAAAAAAAGTTAAAATAAAAGATATTTTTTGTTCATAATGTCTTTCTTACATCCTTTCTCATGTGAGTGCGCCAAGTCAGAACTCGATTTATTCACACTGCCACCTACACAGACAAGCATAGAGAGTGGACATTGGGTTCAATATAAGCCAGTTGCTAGTATTACAGACGATTCTCCTGTCGAATTTTCAGTTCCTGGTACAGGAGATAATTACTTAGATTTAAGTCATACATTATTAAATTTAAAAATCCAAGTAGTAAAACAGAATAACGAAACCTTAACAGTAGAAGATGATAACGTTGGTTGTGTTAATAATATACTTAGTTCTTTATTTAGTCAAGTGGATGTTTTTTTAAACCAAAAACTTGTCTCTAGCTCGAATAACACATATGCATACCGTGCTTACCTCGAGACACTTCTTAGTTACGGACCGGCAGCTAAAACGTCACATCTGACAACGGCGCTCTGGTACGAGGATACACCTAAATATATGAATGATTTAAACAATAACAATGGTTTAGCGGCGCGTCGTGAATTTACTAAACGCAGTAAAACCCTCGATCTTGTAGGTTATATACATAGCGATGTTTTTAATCAGGAAAAATTTTTAATTAATGGTGTTGAAGTACGTTTAAAATTTATTAGATCTAAGCCCGAATTCTGTTTGATGGGACCAGTCAACTCAAACCTAAAAATCGTTATTAATGATGCTAATTTATTTATAAGAAGAGTTAAAATTAATCCAACAGTTATGCTAGCACACAATAAAGCTTTAGAAATAGGAAACGCTAAGTACCCCATAACGAGAGTCCAGGTTAAAACAATGACTATTCCTACAGGGGTTCAAAGTAAAACTATGGATAATATATTTTTAGGTCAAATACCTAAACGTATAATTGTCGGTTTTACAACTAATAAAGCATTCAACGGTGATTACACGTTAAATCCTTTTAATTTTTCTAGTTTTAATATTTCTTATATTTCAATATTTATAGATGGGGATCATTTAACTACCCGTTCTATTCAATCCCACTTTTCTCGAGATCTTTATGTAAATGCGTTTCATACATTATTTACTGGTACAGGTATTCATTATTTAAACGAAGGTAATTCCATTAATAGGACTCAATATCCTAATGGCTATTGTTTATTAGCCTTTGATTTAACTCCCGATTTATCCGCCAACCAGAGCGCTCATTGGAATTTAATTAAGCAAGGTTCTTTACGGTTAGACGTGAGATTTGACCAGGCTCTAACCGAAAGTATAAACTGTGTTGTCTACGCCGAGTTTGATAATATTTTTGAAATTGATAAAAACAGGAATGTAATAGCTGATTTTGCCAGTTAAAGATCTACTTTACGATGCCTCTGATCGTTGATTTTCAAGCAGTTAAAAAAGATAAAAACTTTATTCTTAAAGAAATAGCTATAGTTGATACAGACAACTTAATTTATTTTCACGGTATAGTTAAAAATTCAGTAGCCTTCACTTCATTATCTGAACAAGACCGTCGTACCGCTATTTGGTTGGAGAAAAATTTTCATGGTTTACACTTTTTCTCTGGCAATCTTTTATACGAAGACGTTATCCCTATTTTACAATCTCTGGATGACGTAATATACTGCAAAGGATTTGAAAAACAAAAATATCTTTCTACCTGGGTGAAAGACGTTCGTAATTTAGAAAAAGCACCCTGTCTTAACAAACTTAGCGACATAGGTATCCGCTGTTTAATGCACGAGGAAAATAACTTTGTCTGCGCTCTGAATCAAGCTCTAAATTTAACTTTTTGGTATAATGAACACGGTGGAGCTTAATAGTGTTTTAAGTACTTTCCCTCAACCTTATTTTACCGGTGTTTTCGCTGCTAATCGTCTGCCTATACACGTTACGCCGCCTGCTTGTATAATTGTTAACACTGATAGTGACAAGAAGCCTGGTACTCATTGGGTGTCTATATTTATCGATAAACATTATAACGGAAAATTTTTTGATAGCTATGGTCTACCACCTCTGGTGAAGGATCATCTAACTTTTATTCGGAGAAATACTAAAAAATGGTCATATAGCACCAAAAGATATCAAGCAACCTTCTCTAATGTCTGTGGTTTATATGCTCTTGTTACTTTATACTGTGAAATAAATAAAATACCTATGTGCAGTTTATTCACCTCAGACTATGATTTTAATGATAAAAAAGTACATAAGTTATTTAAATATATGTTTAAAAGACATTATCTTAAAATGAAAAATAATTGCAGTTTTAGTTGTGGTTATATTCAAAACTGTTCTAAGTATAAAAATATTTTAAATATTAAATAACATGTAACTGTATGTTCTGATTCATTTATAAAATATGTTTAAATGACATTATCTTAAAACGAAAAAAAAAATAATAATTGTAAATTTAGTTGTAATTATATTTCAAAGTTATTCTAAGTATAAAAAATATTAAATAATGATGATATGTAACTGTCTTTTTTTTTTTTTATTATTCATGTATGTACTGACTCATATTGATTTGTTGTAAATAAATAGCCTTTCATGTTTAATTTTTTTTTTTTTTTTTTTTTTTTTAAATGACCTTATATCTAAAGAAGGAGGTGGTTAAATAAAACGGTGTATATTTTAAATTATTCAATTTATTTGAACAGATTATTATTTTTTTACATTAACTTATTTGAGCTTATTGACAAATTAAATTTTATTGCATGGGTGTAGAACTCCGGCTGTTAGTCTTACGACTATCTCTCAATCTAGAAAAAATAACATAATTATAATATAAAGTTAATAAATTATTAGAAAAATTAAATATTACTTTTTCACGCGGTCCGAAGGTTTGTAATATTTTTTTAAATATTCACACTCCTTAATGGCATACACGTAGTGTTCTTCAAACGCATTGTCTGTCACTAACCATTGGCTTAAAAGGAGACCGCAGGAAAAACATGCCACACAGTCGCTGAATCCTAGAAGCATTTAAATATCAAGAAATTTTAATTATTAAATTTTAAATATTGATACTAACCTTTGTAAAATAGCCCCGCGCTCGCAAGCATGGCCGGCTTCTGGGCCATCTGTATAGGCCATTGGTGGAAAGACGCAAGTCGCTGATGAAAAGTCGTCATTTCTGGATGTTGAGCCCCAACAGAATCCACGGCCATCATAAGCCTTGAATTACCACAGTCACACACAGTTCTCGACTCCATGAACGTTAAGTGAAAATAGATCTGCACTTTAGCTTTGTTTAGAAACGACTGGTATAGAGGAAGGTTTGCAGGTTTCCTGTTATGCGAAAGGAGGGTCGACCCCCATCATAAACAAAGGACGATTTCTGTCTCTTCATTGGTTCCCCACCCTAGACAACGAACATCTCATTTATTTTGTTTAGACCCTCCCCATCCTCTAACGTGTCAAGTAAAATATAAAATTTATTAAAATATATATATATTTTTTATATTAAATTATACCAGTTAACCCAAATAATTTCTAAAATAATAGTTATGTTAATTATCTTTAATAAGGATTCAGGATGAAGGTTAATTTTAAATAAAATATTGAGAAATAATATCAAATTCATTTATTTACAGCGATAATTTACATCACAACATTATTTTGAATTTTATTTAATACAGACTGTTTTAACTTATCAAACCCTAAGGTTTGAAACTCTGAATTATACTGTTTATTTTCGATAGATAAATCGTTAGAATAATCTGCTAATTCCACTTTTTTTATTAATCGTTCTACTGTATCTTCTACATCTAGATCGTTATCAGCGGTTTTTAATTCATTAACACTGTTTTCAATAAATAATACACATTTATCGAAGAGTTCGAGGCACTCACGAACATGCATATTTAAAAGTCTGATTTTTCCCTCTACACATTTCCAATGCTTAATGAGGCCGAACCACGTACAACTCTGAAGAATGGTTCCGGTATTAGGCGCGGCAGGGTTCTTCAAAATTACAATAGACCGTTGTTTGTATATTTCTCGGAAAACCACGTCACAAGTTTTGAGACTGATCTTCTCTGGATATGTTTTAGATCCATTGAAGTAATCAGTTATAATCCTGGATGCGTAACGATTCAACTCTCTCCAGTCCTTCACATCCAAAGAGATCCCCAGACCGGAAGGCATTTCCAATCGTATCACTACACCAACGTTAAGGTCGATGCCCACATGTGCCATTTTAATACCACTCCTATTTAACTTGTAACTAACAGCAGATAAGAGATGTGTAAAATAATCTCCTTTCACACGCATATTTTTAAACGTTGAACTAGATGATGGAGAAGCCATGCTACCAGAACAAACTCTTTTTGGTTAATGAAGTAAAAGGTATGGCTGTCTAAATGCACTATTCGCCTGCTGGGGACGTTGAAACTTATAGAGGGGAGCCAATGAAAAGGACACACGGGCTGAACCAATAAGCATCCATGTCAGTGTAGGAGGCTCCCTTTGGAGGGTGGCCCATATGGGGGGGGGGGGTCTAGCTAGTCTTAACAGGTGTAAATAATAAATATTGGCTGGACAGAATTATTATGTTTTTTCAAACCCAAAATATTTTAAGTCTTTCAAGAAGTTTACTTCACATAATAAACAAACCCTATCAATAAATTCCATCTTGACAAAACAATGTTTACTTCACAAAGGATTAGCAATAAACAAAGGGCTTGGGACCCAGCCCAGACAGGCTCAACCGAAGGCCTTTCATAAAGAAAGATACAGGCGGCTGAGTCGGAAGGACCACACAACGCGAAAGGCTAATTAAAAACAACAATAAAATACATCTTGACAAAATGAGAAAATTGTTTACTTCTTAAGTTTTCGAAAACAACAAGCAGGTGGGCTGGACGGAATATTTTAAAGTCACGTGACAAAAATTCTTCAGAGGGAGGAGTCGGGAAAAAGAGCGTATTGCCAGCTCGGAAATAGCAGGTGGGTGTGAGAAGGGGGAGGGGGAGGGTGGAGCAAGAGCTCTAGTGCCCGACGTGTAAGGGACAACATGAAGATTCATTCAAATGCATTCAAAAGTGGGTGGGGCATCGGAATATATCTCAAATTCAAAAAATATAATATTTTGAATTGTTTTGATATACAGTAGCTATTAAGTAAGAGAAGAAGTATAAATAATTATTTAATTTTAAACTGGTAACCGTTGGCTCTAGTTGAAACATTATACTTTAATAGGAGAATTAAATTCACAAGGTTTTCTGTTTTGAATTGTGTATTGTAACATTTGTTATTGTAATGTATTGAAACAGAAAACCTTGTGAATTTAATTCTCCTATTATAAATAATTAATTGTTTCTTGATGACTGGATTATTTTTTAACTAGATAAAGCCTTGCAAATTTTTATTATGTATAATATTGGCCTATATCTATTTAATGTCAACATATAATTATTTCGTTTCGTAGTAGTCTTTTAATTAGTAAACTACTAATTAATTAGTAGTCTTTTAATAAATTTTTCTCCAAATTATTAATATAACAATTTTTCTTCTGTCTAACTTTAATTAGAAAATTACTCTATACCAGTGGTTTCCAACTTTTTTTGATGTGCCTGGGACTTTTTCCGTAAAAAAAAAAAAACGCTGAGGCCCAGTATATGTATATAACCTATATATCCTGTATATCATTTTTATCATTCCTTATACATTAAGGAATGATAAAAATTATATACAGGATATATAGGTTATATACCCCGCCCAGTTACAATCAGCCCGCGGACCACGGGTTGGGTACCGCTGCTCTATACCACTCGAACTTTATAAATTTTGCATTTGCAACAGAAATAAAAATAAAAAAATAAATAAATAAATAAATTTATTTGTTTACCAACTTAGGTTTACAAAGGCAATTGAGATGCAGTTATATATCAATTAGGAACCGACCGAATATTCGGTTTCGGTTACAGTTTCGGCCGAAACTAAGATTGAGGCCGAATATTCGGTTTCGGCTGAAAATCTTGTTTCGGTCGGATATCAAACATGTAGGCTATACTTGTTTATTATTTGCGCCCGCAAAAGAAATAATTTTTCCAAGAATATTAAAATTTTCCGAGTAAAAATGTTTAAAAATAATCGAGGGATACACACGCCCGCAGCAGGTCAACCTTGAGGGACACACAGTAGATCGAAAAAGAAAAACGTGTGTCCCTGGTGTGGGCGTGTATATCCCTGTGTGTGCCTCAAGATTCACTATACAGACCTGCTGCGGGCGTGTGTATCCCTCGATCATTTTTAATCATTTCTACTCGGGTTACTATATACCTTAATTTAATTTTCATGTGGAATGTCAGATATGAAATACTTACATTAGTATACCATATTTACCATAGTGATTTTCATAGAATCTTTTTAATCAAAATTTGATTCTCTTTAATTATCAAGCGACCTTTCTCAAAATACTTTAGCTATCAAATGAAAGGATAATTAATAATCGCTATTAAAGATGTTATTGACTAAAAAAAAAAAAATTTTCGGTAACCTTTTAAGCTCCCCAACCCCTCCAACACTGGTTCAGGTTGCAATTCATAAAGTCATCTCACCTGACCATAAAAGACTTGGAGTTTATAACCAAAGTGGGAACCATTCGCTATTTTAGCACATCGTATAACATGGACATAATTTTGTTAACATATGTAAGTAAATAAGCATGTAAATGGTCTGTTTGTCCGTCGTTCATACATTAAATTCTTTGTCTTTTTGTGTTTTATTTTATTCCAACATACAACATAAATAAGGAGAGGGTTATCTAAAATTTTTTAATATTACTGAACATAACCATTAAAGAGTTTAGACTCCCTCTCCCAAAATGACCTATCTAATTTAGTCATTTTTTTTATTTTTTTTATATGCCGTCGTATACTTTTCTTATTTTATTTCATTAAAACCCAAACTCTGGTAATTGTATTTACGCAAATTTAGAGTTGGTATAAATAAAAGTAGCTAAATAATTTGAAGTAACTTTATGACGTAATTCTATTCACTAAGAGTCTTAATTCAAGAGAAAATTTTGTTTCAATTAAGAAAATTTTTAATTTCTCGGATTACATAATATATGCAGCAGTTTTTATTTTTATACGAATTCTAATTTTTAGAAACGTTTTTATCCTGTAAAAAAATGTTTAATTTATTTAGATATTTTATTCATTTTAAAATTAATAACATTTATTATTTTTCTTAGACCTTTTTTATTTTAATTCCTTTAAGTTCTTTTTTTGGCATCGCAAGCCATTTAGACCCGTCACTATATATTTAAATTGATTGGTATTCAATTCAATTGAAATGAATTTTTTCTCCTGGGACGGGATGCGAGCCCGCGACCCTTGATACAAATGGCCAGCGCTCTAACTACTACACCATGGCCCGAGAGTTTCTTAGGTCTTATTATTTTAAAATCCCTTCTTCGGACCGAGAGATTAGGGTTTTTCACAAATATTAATTTTAAAACCACTGGGTTCACTTCCCAGGCAGTCCATTGGATTTATTTAAATCATTTGGATTTTATTTATTTATATAATTTGGTTATCAAATGAATGATGATCAGGGGCCCGCATCTTGTGGGAACATGGATGGCGACCACGAGCTACCCAATCTGGGATTGACAGTCCCGTTCTTTACAGTGGTATGTCTGTCCCTTCCTTCTATATTTTTAACAGGCGTCAGTCCACGCGACGGGCCGGCCTGTTCTATTTCTTTCTGTCGTAAAAATCCATTCCGCCGACCTCGGACTGCGGGAAAGAAGAAGAAGAAAAACGTTATCAAATGATTTAAATAAATGTAAATTACCTAGACTTCACTATATCGTAATAATATTAACTATTCTGTCTATATGGCCTAAGTCGCCGAAAAGACTTAAAAAACACAACAAAAGACATCTAAAATTTTCTCATATAAATATTTTGAATATTTATCTCTCTTCTTTTCCTATCATATTTTTTTTTCTTTGGTTTATCATTTTGAAAATATACTTTAATATTAAAATAAAGACAAGATATTTTCAAATATGATCTTCTCCTACGCAATAGCTGCAGGGAGATATTTCGTAAATTTTAATCCCCCAAGGGGTAAAGAGAGTTTTGTTTGAATTCTATTACAAAGAGAGGAAATGAGATCAATCAAATAATAATAAAGGCATCAATCAATTACGTCAATAAGAGAGGAAAAATGAATGTTTGTTACTCCAGGATATTTGACCAAGTTGAAATGAGAATTATTGGGCTAAAAAATGAAATAAAATGAAAACGAAATCCGGAGATGAAGGATAAAAAAAAAAATTGATTAGATATAGCTACTTATATTACAATATCAATGTTAGTCTTATCTAAAAATGAACATTATTAAAACTAATAAAAAAAACACATCATGGAATCAAATTCATCCCTCAACTTAAAGGTTGTTTTATATTTCATTATTCATAATATATTAAGATTATAAAAAGACTCTGATAAGGATAATAACATCGATTTTATTATAACCTCTATTTCCTAGTTTTATTGGCTGATTTACTGATAAGAAAAGAAAGCAATTGAAAAAAAAAAATAGGGTAGCTATATATAAAACTCTCACTCGTTGGTTTTGTCAGGTTGTCAACACTTGAGACCCACTAAAGAAATGGGGAGAGGGAGGGGGGAAGTCGGTGAGTGTAGATGAGTGCGCAAATAAAAATAGACATTCTCGTCTCAACGACGTATGACAACAAATCCTCAACTAATATTGTATAAATATGCATAAAAAGTCAAGAGGTTTTATTTGCGAATAAATAATTGCACTTTACTTTCTCTTCTTACCTATATCTTACCAAATATACACCTATATAGAGAGAAAGTATTGGATTCACGTCGAGAATTTGATGGAAATACATGTTTTGAGGTCCCCTGAGTCCAGAAAAAGTGGTTTCTGCAAAATGATCTGTCTGTGTGTCTGTGATCAAAAGATCTCAAGAACCGAAAGAGCTAGGAGGTTGATATAAGTTCGGTACTCCCATGAGACCTATCACGAACCTTTTGAACAAAATCTGTCAAAGAATACTAGTACTTTACTGATGTACTTTTTCGATTTTCTCAATATTTGCTATAACGATTTTGATTAAAATTCAAAAATTAATTTTTTTTAAAGCTCTTTGAAATGTATATTCTCATTTTGCGAGTGAAACACACCTTACTCTTAGGTAAGATAGGAGAAATGTTTATAAATTTTATATCTTTAATTCTAATATATCAGCGGATACTAAATATATGTCGACACAAAAAATCTGATGTGACAAGCACAGAACACAATTTTTAATTACCAAAGGTAAGAGAAAGTTGTGTACTGTGACTAGTCACACCAGCTTCTATTCGAAACGTACATTAAGAAGAAATTATAAAATTTAAATACAAGTAAAATAGGCCTATCTTAATTGAAATTTGATTCACATTTTCACAATTGGTAGGCCTATTATTAGTAAAATAAAAGATATTTTTGAAATTATCTTACAATTGTTAGTAATTAATAATACAAATTAACTACAAGAAATTCCAACCGAAACGGTCACTATTTATGCAGCCGTCGTCATGTGATGTATTCACATTGAAAAGCAAAAGCAAACTGAGGAATTTGTGGCGCTAGTGTCGCAAAAAGAACACATAACCTGGTGACTGCTGCAGAAATAGTGTTATTTTTTCTAGTTATTTTTTATTTTATTTGTTTAAGGCATCTGGGGCCGTTTAGACCCCGTCCCTAATTTATCCAATTCAATTGTAATGAATTTTTGGCCTTTCACCTGATGCGAACCCTTCACCTTTGGGCACCAGAAGCTAATGCTCTATCTCTGAGCTTAATTTGTAATATTAATCACCTGTGTGCAGGATAGAGTTAGAAAAAAAATAAATATATTTTTAGTCTAAAATTTCTTTTTTTTTTTTGTTTTACAAAATCTTTGAGTTTTTGCTAACTACATCCTGCAAATGCTTAAGAAAACTTCCTACATTTATTAATATTAAATTATTAAATCTTTAACTCAGATAAATATATGTTTAAAAAGTTAAAATAATTTTCTTATATTATTCATATGAGATTCTTCTGCGTGATTATCATTTTTATTAAATTGTTTTTAAATAAATAAATAATTGCAAAATAAACTAATAAATAAATCGATAATAAATAATTAACCTTAATAAAGTTGGTATACGGGTTGAATAGATGTTTAAATTAAGAGATCTAAAATATGCAGTGTGTTTAGAAATTGAAATTAATTATACCGATATATACAATACAATTATACAACAAAGCGAAAGGTTGAGATATTTGAAAATTTAATCGTTTGGAATGTTGTTGTTTTTGTTATTATTAATATTACTATTGGATACATATGTATTTATTTATTAGCCTTTACTCGTTCCCCTTTGGCTAAATTAAATTCCTATTAAAATAGGATTTTATGCAAAAGATAAATGTTGTTACTGCCTGTAAATCTCATAGGTTTCTATTTGTTTCTAAAAAGAGAGTGGGGGAAATACATCCACTCTACATTATGTGAGAGTTGATATATCGGATATCTGATTTCGGAGATGAAATTTTCAAACCATTTGTTACACCTGAGACCCCCCACTCTACAACTTCTTTCTATTTTGCTCGTTTTGTTGTTTTGTTCAATTCCTTAACAAATAGACGAGAATATTCAATTCGAATTGAAACAACAATAAAAACACAGATGTTCTGATTTTTTTTGTTTGTTTTTTGAATAGATAATAGAAAAATTTTTCATTTTTTTTATATTACTATTTTATTGGCTATTGTTTTCTGGATTATATTTGTAAACATTCATTCTAGCGTAAAAATAGAAAGTTTGAAATTTTATAAAAGAACAACTTTAACAAAAATGCACATTTTTAATAGGCGTTTTTTTTTAAAGAGTCAAAAATATTTTACTCGGATAAAATGGTTTAGACATTTTTTAGTAGCAGAGTATTTGCAAATCGTGATGATGTCACAAGCATTAATTTTTATTTAATTTATTTATTTATTAATATCGTATCTTTTCGTTCGTAAAATAAAGTTTATCCGCTTTGGCGTTTTCAGAGGCCACCTATCCGAAATCCAGCAGTGTTTATGCCTTGCTTATTGATATATTTTTATTTTCTTTTTGTTCCGGTAATATTAATACCGGTAATAAGTTATAATTGGTTTCTTATTTGCTCTCTGGTCTCGTTTTAATTAAAAATAATCAAAAACCCCAGAAAATCGAAATAATCTAAAAAATACATTAGTAAAGTACTAGTACTCTTTTGCCGATTTAATTCAAATTCCTCTATGCGCGAACGTAATGGATACTTAACTTAAATATAAAATTTGAGTAACGGAGGATTTTTCGTTTTCGGTAATTCCCTTAACCCACATTTTTTGATAATTCATAGAGGCCATTTAGGGTTTATTTATTTATTATATAAATAAATTTTGAAATTCATTGTACCGATGGGAACGGGGGGCGTTCCACATGCTGATTGCTCGGAGTCACCAATCCCGAGATTTCGCCGCGCTTGGCCTCACTTAACCTCAACGATTGTGGTGACTGTTGATCTCCGTTGCCAGGCCCCCCTGCGGAAAAATCTTAAATTCCTGTTAAAATATCAAAATATTTACCAAAATTTCTTTGAAGATATTTTATTGCTTTTAAATGCCTGTTTTATTGGTTTTCTTAAAATTGCCATTAAAAGAGAGGATTCTCTTCTTAGCTTGAACTTTAGTTTTTTTCACAATAAATTTAATGAATTTCAAGTGAAATCTCAAAAATGAGGGTTAACTAAATAACTCAAAAACGAAAAAATTCTCGATATTCAAATTTTATACCTAAACTGAGTAGGCTACCCATGTCTCATGCCTCTCGAGGAATTTCTATAAAATCGGCCAAAGAGTACTAGTACTTTATTAATCTACTTTTTTTCATTTTTTTATTTACTCAAAATTATTCTTTCGTTTTTGAAACATTTTACCTAGTGTTTTTTTATTAGCCTAATTTTAATTTATTTTTTAACTCTGAATCTTTTTCCTCTTCATTAAAAAAAAAAAATCTGCAATTGTTTTAAATATTGTTAACTCTTGTATATTAAATTTAGTTTTTTTTTTTTTCATATTTGTCAAATTTAACATTTCTAAATGAGGTTGTTACACCCCCGGGATACTTGGCTTTCTTTCTTAAGTAATTTTATCAAATATCTAATTCTCTCGTCTTTTCCATATAAAAATAAACATTTTATTCTTTTGATATCTCAATTTATTTTAACTCCCAACGATGAATGATAAATAATAAATATTTTGTTAGTCAAAAGAGAAAGAGAAATTTATCAAGAAGTTGATTTACCTTTTTATATTATTTTATAAAATGAAAATAATATTTTTGACTCTAAAACAAACAATGGAGAGATAAATTTCTGAATATAACGAATTGAAATGCATTTATATCTCGACTGTGCCATTTTGTGTATCTCTCTCTCTCTCTCTCTCTCTCTCTCTCTTTCCTCTCTTTCTCCGAGCTTTTGAATATTATGAAACATCCCTGGTAAAGGCAAAGAAGAAGAGCTTCTCGCCTAATCCTTCTTTCTCTCTCCTCTTTCACTTTTATTTGCATTCATTTCACATCATTTAATTATTTATTTATTATTCAATCAATGGAATAAATTAGTATAAAGCAAAAAAAAAGAGAGAAGGAATTCGAATGGATTATCCGGGTTGCTAAGCTTTAATGATTCTAAATTACTCAATGTCTATTTGACAATTAATGTAAATTACATCTACAATTAATAGTAGATTAAAAAAAATACATTACAAAACTTTCCAATGGCAGAGTTGACACATGAAAATATTTTTTTATTTCGCCTTTCTCTTACTTATATATGTTGTTGTATTGAGATCAAAAACTCGATGCCAAGATTTTGACTGAAATACACGTTTTGAGGATAAAAATGTGGTCTGTCTGTCTGTGAACAAAATATATAAAAAATTACGAGTTTTTGTATTTAAATTAGCACGTTGAGTAAACTCGGCTAAAGAGTACTACTTGATTTTACTGATGTATTTTTTCAGTTTTTTCGATTTTCTCAAAATTCACTCTAACGATTTTTTTTTTTGTTTATAAATTTGACTTCTAGGGTTCTGAGATACAAATTAGGAAATAAATCTTATCTCGAGACAAAGAATAACTTTCGTTTACTGAAAGTAAAAAGGTGCTGTGCGATTATCACAACAGATTTTTTTTAAATTTATTTTCACTAATAAATAAAATAGAAATTTATAATACAATAAAACAATTAAGCCACATTTTTTCTCTGATTTTTCATCTTGCATTAATTATCTTAATTGAACTACAAATCATCGGATTAAAAAGAAAATAGTATGGTTGTATGAATCATAATTTTCTCTTTAAATTTGTGTTTAATCAAGTTGACTGTCATAACTTGTAACCATTCAAGGGAAGTAGGGGCGTATATAAGGGGGGGGAGGAGGCCCGAACCCCCCCCCCCCCCTCCCTCCCAAATTACATAGGCCTATATACGAGTATATGGCCAATATCTATTTTTTGAATAAAAGAAAATGAAATTTATTAATAAACTTTTGTTTAAGAGAGCCGGGCCCCTCAGGGCCCAGGTGAAAACAGAAAAATTTGGAATAACAAAAAAATTTAATGAAAATTTGCCTTTGAGAGGGCCCGGGCCCCTCGGGGCTCAAGGTATATCCGGTATTTTAAAAATATTTTTGTATATTGGGGGGTATTTAACAATGAGTTCGCACCCCCCCTTTTTTTTTTCTTTTCTACATACGCCCCTGAAGGGAGGGGAGGGTAAACTCCTCATTTCACAAAAAAAATAAATAAATAAACAAGAGATATAAAGGAAAAATAATAAACTCGTGTACTAGCTGAAAAGTTTTGTAATTGTATTTAGACAAATTGAGAAATTATTAATAAACTTATTTACGTTTTTTTTTTTAATTTATGAATTTCATTCATTTAAATTACATTCCTCTCTCAAATTTCCCCTTAATTTATAATTAATTAAGAGACAAAGCGATGTCCTTCAAAGGTTCAATCATATTAATTAAAATTTGAGAATTGCTCATTTGCTTAATGACCAACTGAAGAGAAATTTACGAATTCTATAGTTTACTCTATTGATGAAAATAATGTGATTAATTTAATTAGAGAAAGTTTGCAAATTTTATTTTTTAATTTAACAAATTATATTATATTCGAAAATTTTATTTAAAACCTTCGAAGGCGAAACTTAGAAAAAAGAAGAAAATTTCAAATAAATTTTTTTACCAATCTAAAAGCTTTTCACTTCTTTAGGGTGATTGAGAGAGTGCCAGCCAGCCAGCCAGGGAGTTGATAAAATAAGCAACTTTTTTATTGAATTTGTTCTGACCTCTAAGGTCAAGCACAAACTTGATCATCAGATAACTAACTTTCTAACTGAAATTTTACTTTTCTATCCATACAGTTTAAAAATTAAAAAAATTAAATTTATTAAAAGAAAAAAAAAATCAAAAGAAAAATAATCAAATTTAAAATGATAACCGTTGGCTCTAGTTGAAACATTAAAATTAGGTAAAATTAATTAAAAACATTATTTGATATGTTTCAATATATTATCTTCAGAAGAAATAAAAATAATTTATTTATTTTTGCTAGGCTACTTTTGAAGAATGAGCTACGTTTTGAAACATCACCTAATATTTTTGATTAATTTTACCTAAAATCATAATTGTTGATTTTAAAAATATTAATAGTTGTATTGGATGTTTTATCATTGTTTTTGGCAGAAATGTTTTAGTTATTTTCTTAATAATATTTTCTTCTATCCTATTCTTCTATTGTATATCTTTTCTCTCATAAATAACCAGATATTTAGTTGTTATGTAGTGTGTCGATACAAAAAATCTGGTGTGATAAACCAGTCCTATGCAACCCGTCACACCAGATTTAACATCCCGTACTTATAGAACTATAATAAATTTTATTTCTATGTAATATAATATTTTTCAATAAATAATTACCGGTATTTAATATTAATCCTATTTTGAAACATGGAAGAAACTTTTTTAAGTCATTTGATATACTTTGAGCATATAAATTTCAAAATTATAAGAATTTGTTAGACGGTTTTGCCGGTGAGTGTATTTAAGGTGCACATCTCGGGGTGCTAATTTTGGGAGATTCCAGCGACCACAATTTTGAAGCTATCGATCTCAAATTTTTTTAAAATTAAAGCTATTTAAAATATCTACAACGTATAGAAGCCCTTTTTTTTGATTTTCGAAAAAATAAAATTTTTTTTTAGATTAATCGAATTAAAGAAAAGATATTTTTAAAAAATTCGCTCTATATCTTATAGATAATTAAATTAGTAATCATTGTGTTAAAGAATAATTAATTTTTTACCCTTAATTAATTAGCTGGAATCTTTCAAATGAAATGAAATAAATCCCTTGCTTTCCTATGGGAAAAACTAACGCCATCTCTTGCCGCCTAGAGTAACTCGGTAGTCAATCGTCTTCTAACGGCTTTTCGAGACGCGCACCTTAAATATACAGATCGCATGAGTCACAATCTATTATCTAGCCATTCCTAATTCAGTATCGCAGCTGGTTTTTATTACAAAATTATCTCCTAATTTATTTTGTTTTGCTTAATACCCTTATGCTTCACATAATTTGTTTGTTTTTTTATTAAAAAAAAAGAGGAATTTATTTTATATCCAGAGTTCAAAAGTTATATATATAGTAAAAAAAAAAGATTTAGATTAGAGTGAATCCGAACAAACAACTTTCCGAACAAAGTTACCCCGAACGAAAAAAAAAATCTCCTTTTCTAAACTGATAAACCTTTCTCTCTCTCACTCTCTCTGGACATATTGGATTTAGTACTAGTAGTATTTGGGGGAGGGGGGGGGGTTAGCGCCGAAAAAAAATCAGTGAGGTTTTTAAGGATCGAAGAGTTTTAGTGTAGAGAGAAAGAAGGGTTTTTGGCTGGCTGTTTTTTTTTTTTTTTGTTTTGTTCTCGTGCTTTGCAAAAAAAAACTAAAGCTTGTCTGTCCGTCTGTCTGTCTATCAACCTGTCTGTCGAGCTGCGGGGGTTACGCTTTCGTACGTACTAACGTTACGTGGGCTCTCTCTCTCCATCACTAACCACAATAGCACCTAATCTCTCTATTTCACTAGATATTTGAAAAAAAAAAAAAAAATTATTTATTTATTGGAATGAATTCTGTTTAATAAATCACCATTCATTACAATAAAACACACTCAACTTTGTGGTGATTTAAATATATCAAGTTCATATTCTTCAAAATTTTGGTTATTTTTAGGGATTTTTCTTTTTTTTTTTAAAGTGAAACTTTTATTTGATCCTCTCAAATTTTTTTCGCTCTTCTATCAACATGTCGCGTTACAAGCCGTGACGTCAGGGACCGTGACGCTACAAGCCATGACGTCACAAGCCGTGACGCCGGACGACAAAAATAGGAAAGTTGAAATTTAATATAAATGAAAAAATTATAAAAAAATAATTTTGAGATTTAATTATTCAATTTTTAAATTGATAAAATATAATTTTTAAAATAATTTAAAATGATTCAAATACTATTGTAAATAAATATTGATCTCAGTTTTTAACATGCGTCTATTGATTTCCCATTATCATTCCCATTTTCCAATTATTAAATTAAGATTAAAAACGCGATTTTAATACCCTTAATTGAATAATTTTCCGAAAATTTTCAGTTAAACGCCTATGATCCAAAAAAAGTTTCACTTGCATCGTGGTTTCATAAAACCCCATAATAATTTTTAGAGATTTGGTTCAAATTATCTTTCCACGCCCTTTTTTAGGTTAATATAGAGAAAGGTAAAAGAAAAAAGCCGAAAAAGTGACCTTTCATAGAAAACTAGCCACTTACTTATTCTTTATTCGCGCCCTAAAATTGTTATGCCCTTCCTTAACAATAATGGAATATTAATGGAATGAAAAGAGATTTTATTTTCTAAACATTCATTAAACTCGAATAAATACAAGTTGCTTATAGTAGTGCCAAAATAGTTAATTTTGATGTTTCTAAGTGTTTGACCACTCTATTGTTAGTCCTAAGGACAAAATGTTGAAATTTATACATAATATGTATAAAACATAGACATCTGTAATAAAAAGAGAATTGAGTGAATTTTTTTTTTAACCCTTTACGCTATCTTAACTTTTTTTTCAAATGAATTTTAATGTTTTAATAATAATATATATTTATCAATTAATATTATGTTTATAAATGTGAAGTGTAAGTTTTCTATAAATTATTGAGTTGGCAATCTGTTTGGTTTATAAATATTTACATTGTTAAATGTTAATCAATAACCGGAGAATGTGTTTGTCTGCTTAATTAATAAACAACAGTGATAATAGAATAGTATAATACTGTATTTTATAATAATTCTCTTTCCATTAAATTTATTTATTTATTTATTAGTGGGTTATTTGAAATATAATTCTGATGATTAATAATTTTTTAAAATAAATTACAAAATTTGTTACTATTTGTTGACTCCAAGGGAGGTTTTTTTTACTGGTTTCATCCAGTCAGTATTTTTTATCAGTACTCGTAATTAAATTATACGGTGGCGTAACTCTAGATTGCTTATCGCATTGCGGCTGTTGAAGGTGCGATGGAGAAATTTAATAAAAATAATAGGAAACTTTATTTTGGCCGGCCTAATTGTACAACTTTCAGGACTTGAATTTGATCATTCAGACGGAAACCTTAAAGTTGTACAATTAGGTTGGCCAAAATAGAGTTTTTAATATTTTTAATAAAATTCTCCTGACACCTCCATAATCGTAATAAGACAAGTGACCCCGAGCTAGTCCACCGTATAATTTAATTATTGTCTTGATTTCGTATTCTCTCATAATTAAAGTTATTAAATTATTTCTGAGAGAGAAATATAGTGCTGAAAGCCTACTCAAAAATACCACACTCTCTTATTTGACTAATTGTAAGATAAAATTATTTTTGTAGATTTTTACTTCCTTTTACCTGTAGGTCTATATGTAATACTGGTATATAGAAAGTATTGCGATCATGTCAAAAGTTCGATGTCGAGATTTTGATGGATATACACGTTTTGATGTCCCAGGAGTCCAAAAAATGGTTTTCATAACATGGTGTGTCTGTCGTGTGTCTTTTTTTTTTTTTTTAAAAAAACCCCCCCCCCCTCTCTCCCCCCCACCCCCACCCCCCCCCCCCCCCCCCCCCCCCCCCCCCCCGCCCCCGCCACCCAAAAAACTCATACCCCCCCAGGAGAAAAAAAAAAAAAAAAAAGGGGGGGCCCCAGTTATCTTAAACCCAAGGGGTACCCAAGGGGGAGAAAAAAAAACAACCGACCGCCCGGGGGCCGACCCCCCCGAGGTGGGGAAAAAGGGGAAAGCCCCCCAACCCCCACCCCACCCCCCGAGGGCGTCTGTATGTCTGTGAACAAAATATCTCAAGAACGAAAAGAGCTAGGAGGTTGAAATTTTATATTTAAGTTAGACACCCCCTAGAACGTGACACGTAACTTTTAAACAAAATAGACCAAAAAGTACTAGTACTTAACTGATATACGGTACTTTGCCAATTTTTTTTTTTTTTTTTTTGATTTTCTCAAAATTCGCTTCAACGATTTTGATTAGAATTCATAAATCAATTAGTTTTTAAATGGTCTTTAAAATGTCAATTTTTTCTTACCAAAGGTAAGAGAAAGTTGTGTGTTGTGCCAGTTTGTACAGTGAGCGCCACAATTAAGTCCCCACTTGATAGGTTTAGCCTTAAGTATATGGTATAGTATATGGTGTATAGTGAAATAATTTTAATGGCCGAAAAGGTAAAACGTAAAATCTGGTACAAATGATTTTATTTTACCTTTTCAAATTTAAAATTATTTCACCATTTACCATATAATTAAGACTAAAGCAATCAGGTAGGGACTTAATTGTGGCTCTCACTGTAGCACTGTATCAGCTCTAATTCAAAAAACTAACCGTCTATTTTATAGTGATAATTTAAGAACAGAACGCGTTAATGTAGAAATTATTTTGAATCAAATTTACGTATGTTGTACCAACAAGTATTTCCGATAAAAATATAAGTAAAATATCGAAAACGCATCTCTGTAAATTGATCCCGTTTTATTTTTCCATTGTATTTTTTTTTTTTTTTTTACGATAAAAACAACAACAATCATAATTTTTTTTTTATATCGACTATGTTCAAAAGGGATTTACAAACGTATGTTTCATTTCGATTCGGGGGAGTGGGTGGATGAGTGAAGACGGAGAGGATTCCCATCCCTTAAAATGGATTACGTCAGAGAAAGAGAGAGAGAGAGAGGGTAGAGAGGAAGCGTTTAAAGCGTTTATCATGCAAAGAAATAGACTTCATTCGTCGTCGACGTCGTCGGTGTCGACGGTTCTTGTTGTGTTGTGTTGTTGTTGCTGTTGTTAGACACGTCTTCTTGGACTAAGATGGATCACTCTACCAAGTGAGGGATGAAAAACCATTCAACAAAACGAGAGACGAAGCGAACGCAAGGAAAGAAAAATTTTATATATAGGCCTAGATAGACATTTTTCTTAAAAACAAATAAATAAAACCTCAAGATGAGGATCTTTTGGTAAAAGAAATTACTTTAAGTTACAGTATTTGGCCCAATGAATTCAATGAATTGATTCCCGTTTAAGGTGCGCGTCTCGGGGTGCTAATTTTGGGAGATTGCGGCCACAATTTTGAAGCTATCGACATAATTTTTTTTTTTTAATTAAAGCTATTTAAGTTATCTACAACTTATAGAAACCCTTTTTTTGATTTTCGAAAAAATAATTTTTTTTTTTTAGATTAATCGCATTAAATAAAAGATATTTTTAAAAAATTCGCTCTATAACTTATAGATAACTAAATTAGTGATCATTGTGTTAAAAAATAATTAATTTTTTACCCTTAATTAATTAGCTGGAATCTTTCAAATAAAATGAAATAAATCCCGTTCTTTCTTATGGGAAAAACTAACGCCATCTCTTGCCGCCTAGAGTAACTCGGTAGTGAATCTTCTTCTAACGGCTTTTCGAGACGCGCTCCTTATTCTATTTTTTAAAGAAGGTTTATTTAATTTTTATTTCATAAACCGGGTCCGAGGTTTCGGTGTTGCCTATCCTCCAGGAATCTACCTATCTTTCTAAAGTCTAATTTTTTGCACAGTTTGAATACGAACCCGAGTTATGTTAAATATTAGATTCGCATTCTCAATTTCCAATTCAATACATCATTCATATAGACCAGAGTTGAAAATTTATTCTATCGGCAAACAAAAAGAACGACACATTGACATAGAAATGATCTTTTATTTTGACCATCAAAGAACCAGAATATGCTAATCCCTTCATTATAATACATACATTTCCCAAACTAATACAAACATAAACATTGTTTGAAATTTGTATTTGTATTTGTGCCATTCATCTAGAATAGTTTTTTTTTTTTTGCTATGGTTAAAATTTTTGTTACAGAAGAGAAAGAAGGGAAAAAATAGAATCAATCTATGTGTCGTTTGCGGACAGCAATAGATTGATCTCTCTCTCTCTCTCTCTCTTTTCTTTCTCACACACACACACACACACACGCACACATATATAAACACAAGTAAATTGTGTTTGTAAAAAAATGAATTATTCTAGAGAGAGAGAGAACAATTCACCTTTTTTTTTGTTTTTGGTATGGAAGTTGATATAACTGATAAAGAATACCCCAAGTTGTCTAAGTTAAATAACAAATTATTTTCCCGTTTCTCACTTTTTATTACCTATTGGCATATATACTCTATATATGGAGTTTGTTATGCATTAGTGTGTCAAGCGCCAAAAAAAAATTAAAAATTGAGTTAAGCACGGAATATTGTTTCAAATGCTATAATTAATAGTATTTTTTATGAAATATGTCCTAAAAAAATTTATATTTAATGTTACTTGCACAATTGACAAAAAAAATTATATATAATCCAATGAAAACAAAAAACTTTAATGTTCATTTTCTCATAACTCGGTAGCTGGCGCTTGACACACTAATGCGTAACAGGGTCCATATATGCTACATATAAGATATATATATACGTAATATATAGAAAGTATTGCAATCATGTCAAAAATTCCATGTCGAGAATTTGATGGAAATACATGTTTTAAAGTCCTCTGAGACCAAAAAAGTGGATCTCGCAAATTGATCTGTTTGTATGTATGTGTAACAATTTTAAGCATAAAGGAAATGAGCTACGAAGTTGTAATTTTATATTTAAGTTAAGCACACACACCTGAGAATAAGATTTTGAAGAAAATCGGCCAAAAAGTACTGAGACTTTCTGATGTACTTTTTCAGTTTTTTTTTTCCGATTTTCTCAAAGTTGGCTTTAATGATTTTGATTAAAATTTATAAATCAACTATTTTTTAGATGCACTTTAAAAAGTATATCAGTAAAATTTTCGTAAAATTTGCTTGAAGTACACTTTACTGATATATTTCAGATTTTTCAAATTCACTTTCCGGCTCTTCCTTCCATAGACCCAATGTTAAATCCCTATGGGTATTTACAAGTTAATTTAGATTCAAAAGGGGAACTGGTTACCTTTTGGAACCTTTGGAACTTTTTACACATTTAAAAAAAATTTCTCCATATTTATAAAATAACCATAGTTTGGAAACTAAATATATCTCGACACAGCTGTGCGTTAAGTCACATCAGATTTTTGTTATTCATCATTATTTTAATTTAATTAAAATAAGAAAAAAAAAAAAAATTCCAAAAGTTAATTAAAAAAATAAAAAAACATAATTATATTGGCATTGTTAATTAAATCTGTAGCGATGTTATATTTTCTCTCTTTTTAAATTTAAATAAATGTTTTCAATTAATTATTACGTTTTTATTAAAAATATTTTTTAGAAAGAAAATGTCTCTATCATCAGGCGTTTTTATTTTTTTCTGGAAAATACGCAAACCAAAGTAGGCTAAGTTAATTGTGTGTCTGATAATAATAAAGCTCTCTTTAATTATTTTTCAATAATATAACACAATGCAATTAATTCTCTCTCTCTTTCTTTCTTTCCCTTTTCGCCATCCCTCTTTCGATTATAACAAAACAATAAACGAAAAGTAGGGAAATTAAAATTTGACTGTTGATTCATAAATAACCGTTAAACAAACAAACAGGTGTGAGCTACGAGGAGGAAGTTTATGGCTTTATTTTAGACGACAGGGGAGAGAAAATCGAGGCCAAACGGAGAATTTTACAAGCTTAAAACATCTGATGTAGCATACGGAAAAAAATTGGCATTAAAATCTAATAAATCTTTCTAAATATAATATATCAGGCCTCTTTTATAGCTTTAAACTTAGACCATTTTCATGATTCTTTCATTAGACTGAGATTTTGCTAAAATTTTGTATAGTCTATTTACAGTGGCGTAACCAGGGGGGGGCGGGGGGGCGCGAGCCCCCGCCACGCATCGAGCCCTTGGCGCCCCCCGAAACCGGCATAGGCGCCCTACGGCCTCTAAAATATAGCCCAGCGAATGTGATTTTATCATATTCTTTTCATCGAATGTCTTAAAAAATTGATTGTTTTCTTTTAAAATTATATTACAACTTGAATTCTACTATTTTAAATGAATTTAATTCCAAAAATAATAAATAACGAATATAGAGGCTTTATAATTAAAATTTTTTTTATTTTGCAATATATAAGCCTTAATTTGATGCAGGGCCGGAACTAGAAGATTTTAAAGGTGCAAAATTTAATTTTCCGCCCCCTCCTTAAAATTTTCTATATAAAATTCATATCATTTTATCTTTTTTTAGTAAATCTTTCTTTAATTGCCGCCCCCTGATATCTGCCGCCCGGGGCCTTGCCCCCACTGCCCCCTCTAGATCCGGCCCTGATTTGATGTTTTAAGGCTGTGGAGATTTACTCAGGATTCGTATAAGCCTTAATATTTAATTTTTGGAATTCAAAATTTTTAAGCATGAAGGAATTGAAGTGTGCATGTGTGTGTGAGTGTGAGTGTGAATGGGAAAAAAGTGTGTGTTAAAAAAAAATATGGGGAATGACTTCCCGTGACTTTCTCGTATATTCTTTTGGAATTACGTCTGGGTGTGTGTGTGAACACGATTGCTTAAAAACCAAAGCAGCTAGATGGATGAAATTTGGTATATGCTCCTTACACTAAAATTGTAGACTTCTATCAACTTTTGGAGTAAAATACGTCACTTGGAAGTAGTACTTTACCTAATAAGTTTTTTCAGAAATTTCGAAATTTTCAATTTCTTTGTTATATTATGATAAAATACTCAATTTTAAAAAGTTTTTATTCTTTGATATTTTTCCGAAAACTGAATAGTTTTTAAATAATCACAGAAAAAAACGACATTTTTCGTAAAAGCAAAGAGAAATCAAAACAAAATCATACAGGTGTCATTAAAAAACATGTAAATATAAACAAATTCATTTGTTTCACATATTCGCTGAGGAAATTACAGGATGGAAGAAATTTGCCCGCCGAAGGCGGCAATTGTCGCCGAAGGCGAGCAAGGGGTCCGGGGGCGGAGCCCCTGGCAAATCGCGCCCTATTTAAGCTTCGCCCCCCCCGCCCTCAAAGGCTGGTTACGCCCTGTCTATTTACTGTATTTACAGCCCCTTAGTTATAATTTTTATCAGGGAGGGGGGAAGGAGATTAGAAATCGAGGATTGTGTTCAAGGTAATAAGGAATAATTTCCAAAGAAGAATGCAGCCAAATTTATTTCATTTGATTTAAAAAAAAAATTCCTAATCACTTGCTGACGTTTCGGTTCTGTTCAGCAAGTGATTAGGAATTTGTATTAAAATCAAATGAAATAAATTTGGCTGCATTCTTCTTTGGAAATTATTTCTTATTACACACAACACATAACACAATACTACAGCTATAATCAAATATTCAATTACTAAACCGATGATTTTAAATGTTTGGCTATAACTAGGACCGAATATTCGGTTTAGGCCAAAAATCCTGGTTTCGACCGTGGTTTCGGTTACGGCTAAAAACTAACCAAAATCTGATTGAAAAAATGGGATATGACTCATTCACAAAAAAAAAAAAACAAATAAAAATAAAGGTCAAATGATTTCCACGTGGGAGAGAAAAAGATTTTCCGCAAGGCGGAAAAAATTTAGTTTCCCTAAAAAAAAGGTAAAATGATTTCCACAGAAGGGTTAGAGGGAAAAAGAGGTGTGAAGTACAAGAGTAAAGTGGTCTTCAGAAGATTTCAATGGCAAAATGAGAATATACATTTTAAAGAGCATCTAAAAAATAATCGATTTTTGAATTTTAATCAAAATCGTTGGAGCTGAAAACTAAAAAAGTGCATCAGAAAGTACTAGTACTCTTTGGCCGATTTTGTTCAAACCTAATACGTATATTTAAAAAAAAAAAAAAAAAAAAAACTATTATTATAGACACTTTACTTATTCAAGTCATTTTGTTATGAAAGCTTCAATCTTAACAAGTTCTAAAGCTATCCTATGCATTGCTTTGAATGCCGATAATATAACCACTCCAGGCTCTTGACGTCAGACACTCCACGTGACCCGTTTCCCGCCATATTCGTACTTATACGTACGCATTAAAACTCTAATATCTCCGTAAATATCCAATATTTTTTTAATTCTGATTTTATTCTTAGGCTTCGTAAACAATAAAGATTTGATTTTAAGCAAAAAATGTATATGTTAAAAAAAAAGTGGTGTGTGTACTTATGTACACGCGTTAGAAGTTATACTTCTTTGGACTATGAAAAAAAATTTAAAATAATAAAAATGCTGTAATGATCGAAAATAAATATTAAAATCCAACAACAATCAAAAAGGTTTCAAAAATTTTATTAAAGTAACAAGTGACTAGTTCTTTTTCTTTCGATATTAGCTTTTTGTTCATGATTCTTTTGTTCTTCGAACCTGATTCTTTCGGTCTTCCATTCGTTCTTTTTATTTTATTTTCAAACAAAGAGCGCCAGAGAGCGCTGGTGTTCTTTCTATTTCTTTTTTTTTTTTTTAAACATTCACACTTTTTTCTCATTCACACTCACATTCACACACACATTCATGCAGTCTTTTCGGCAACTTAGGCCATATAAGACTTTGACGATAACCGTTGTAGAGAATACATCTATTGTGGGGTCAGGCATTTCTATTTAAGCCATCTGGTATCCAAATGGCTTAAATAAAATCATCGGACTGCCTGGGTCCGAACCCGCGACGTTTGGTATAGGAGGTAGGCGCGCTACTTACTACGCCAAACTCGGGGGCTATTTTATTTTTTAAACTAAAAATATTGGTCCTTTTAGATAAAAAAATATTAAATTATTAATTAATAAATTTAATTAATAATTTAATTTTTGGGTTTGAAAATAACAAAACGTTTTGTCAAATATAACTTTATCATATCGTTTTCACAAATTCACCCCCATCAATCTCATCAAAACACGCCAAAAGAAGTAAAACTTCAAAAATGCAACATACCCATTATATAAATAGGCCTAATAAAATTAAAGATGTTTGCCTCTCATAGGGTCCTTCCTAGTAAATGATCAATAGTTGAGACGTGAAAATTGACAATCTCTCTCTCTCTCGGGCTCTGTTGACTCCATTATAAGCTTTAATAGATATTAAGGCCCTTTTAATCTCTATCTTGTTGTGCATAAGCCTCCCCCCTTTCAGAGCCGTCTTGGTTTTAAGGCGAAATTACTCGGAGAGAGAGAGAGAGAGAGAGAGAGCGCATTGCGGCAATCGCCTCTCTCTCTCTCTCTCTAAGACAACGCCTCTCTTGCTCCTTTTAATAGATTATATTCTATATTAATCATTCATTCTCTCCTCTCATCTCTTCTTCCTATTCAGCTTTCTCATTCTCTGTATTACTCTATTTTTGAGATGGGAACTTAAAATTTTTTAATATTTTAATTTTGAACAATATTAAGATTCATATTCTTTTACTTATATATAGGGTTTGGACACCGGTGGAAACCGAAACCGGTAAACCGGTTTTTTGGCTAAATTTCAAAAACCGAGAAACCGAGTTTTTCCCGAAAAACCGAATTCGGTTTTTTTTTTTTAATTTTTTCTTCATTAATGCTTGTATTCAAATTATAAATTAGCCCGTGTTCCGTAGCTCAGAGAGAAGACATTAGCTTCTAGTGGCTTGGGGTTTCGGGTTCGCTTCCCGTCCCAAACGAGAAAAATTTATTTCATTTGAATTGGCTATCAATCATTTGAAATAAATTGTGATGGGGTCTAAATTGCCTTAAATGCCGAAAAAGACCTTAAACAAATTTTTAAAAAAAATTATAAATTATTTATATATTTTTTCCCCTATTTTCCAATACTCCAATAATCTATATATAATAATAGCGGAGTATCTGTCTGTCTGTCCGTCGATTATTTCGCTGTTTGACCAACTTTTTACATTCGAATGACGAAATTTTGCAGTCTTATAGAGGACGTTATGGAGAGTCCAGGAAAAATACTCGGGTCCCGAAATTTCTACAATTTTTTGAGTTATTAATTCCTAAAGTTACGATTTCTCCCATAGGAAATGTAAAAAGAAATATTTATGTATTTTTTGTATTCTATGAATGTAAACAAATCCTCAAGCAGGCACTGGATTGGAATAGTAGTAATAATAATTTTCTTGGGTTCGGATCCCAGGCAGTCCGATGATTTTATTTAAGCCATTTAAATACCAAATGGCTTAAATAAGAGTGTCTGGACCCCAAATAGATATATTCATTAATCATGGGCGTCCGCAGGGGGGCAACCAGGCACTTGCCCCCCTGGAAAATTAAAATGATACAAAAAAATGTATAAAACAAAAAAAAAATACAAAAAAACCTTTCACAGTATACATCCACGTTGCCGCGGTGAGAAAGCTTTAAATACTAAGAGATGTATAACATTATTAATATCAAAATACGTTTTTTTTAACTTATCTGGAAGTGACTTGCACCCCCCTGCAAAAAATCCTTGCCCCCCCCCTGCAAAAAATCCTGCGGACGCCCTTGTCATTAATAACGGTTATCGTTTAAAGTCTTATATGGCCTAAGTTGCCGAGAAGTGTGAATGGGAAAAAAGTGTGTTTAAAAAAAAAAAATGGCGATGCATTCAAAATAGATTCAGATGTTGAAAAAAAACCGGTTTAAAACCGGTTTACCGATTTTCCGCTTTGTAAAAAACCGAAAAACCGGTTTTCAAAATTTTCCGGTTTTTTCCAAACCCTACTTATATACATAAAATATAGAGAGAAAGTATTGTCGACGAGTAACATCTGAATCCTCTGAAAAAGAAAAATCTTCTAAGGAATTTGATGTATCATTTAATGGATGATCTTTCTCCATTTCTATAATAAATTTTGAAAAATATTTGGTGTTCTCAAACTATTGTCAAAAATTTTGACAATTGTTTGATTTTCACTAATATTTATCATAGTTTTACTAGAAAAATTACTTGTCTTATTTGATGTTTCCATTTTTTGTGAAAGATCTCTCAGGAATTTCATTAGTTTGTCATAATTATTGCAATTTTTTGCTGAACATTTTCTTTTTCCTAAAAATAAAAATGGAAATGTAGTTATTAAAAAATAAAATATAATTAAAAACATTTTTAAGTATATAATAAAATCCAATACTTATCTCTTAAAAGACAATTTTAACGTATTTGACAATATTTGAATATAATAGGGGAGACCGGGGCAGGTTGGCCCACTAATTTTTATTTCTTTTATAAAATTTTTTATTTAATCATTTTCGTTTATGTTTTCATTTTAAAATGTTGGTGCAACCTTAAGCTACCAAATGGACATCGTAAAAGTCTCCTAAATTGATGTTAAAATTAAAAAAAAAAATTATTTCTAAAATATTTCGAGTGGGCCAACCTGCCCCGTTGTCGGGGCAGGTTGGCCCGGAAGACATTTGTTATTTTTATATGAATAAAAATGCAAGAAAATAATTTAAAACAACCTAATTTTAACACACACAATTTATTTTAAATTATAATTGGTTATTGCAACAGTTTCAGTAATAAGTGAGTACTAAATCAAAAAAAGTATATCGTGACTTCAAGAACTTTTCCTTTTTCAGTTTTTCTTTTGTATTTACGAATCACTGTTATAACCGTGGTCCAGAGGTTGGAGATAAGAGTCAGAATGCTATGAAGAGCATTGCAAACACCTTACTTGGGCTTGGCAAGTTGGCAAAAAGAGTATCCCAACAAGGGTCCCAACTTTTCTCTCCCAACGCTCAATTTGTGCTCTTTTGAAAAATCTCTTGGCCCTCGGGGCTTCGTGTAGCCATTTGGATACCAAATGGCTTAAATAAGAATGCCTGGACCCCCAAAATATATAATTATTAATACAACGGTTATCGTAAAAGTCTTATATGGCCTGAGTTACCGAAAAGACTGTGTGAATGTGAGTGTGAATGGGAAAAAAGTGTGAATGTTTAAAAAAAAAAAAAAAAAAAAAAAAAAAGCGGAAACACTTCATATCTTCCCGAACCACAGATATTCAAAGAACTAGAACGTTTTAGAAAACAATAAGAACATATTCATATATCTGATATCAATTTCCCAAAAACAAACAGACGTGCTCATTTATGATGCAAAATTTCCTCCAATAAACTCTCAATGACGGCCAGTATAACATCGATATTTATAATAATTTTTATTTTGTTACTTTTACATCATTCATTGCCACTAAAATTGAAAAGATAAAACAGGGTTTAACAGTTTCATACATACAATGACAAAAAATCGAGTGGGCCAACCTGCCCCGTCATTTTTGGGCCAACCTGCCCCATCGTCATATTAGAAACAATTTTTATCCCGCACAAATCCCGTTGATGTTTTTTAATTAATATGCCATGGAGAAATAATCCTTATACTCTAACCTTTAAACATAGTGCTCACTTTTTATCCTCGAAGTGACCAAAAAGTAGATAAAACAATTTTATTCAACTAATGAAAATTTACTCCAAGGTGCAAAAAACGAATAAATGATCCTAGCTCATGCGAATTTACTCCGATCGCTATAGTTGTTTTGGCGGAAGGTGTGTGGCAGTGCTATTAACCTTCATTCTGATCCGTATCACAATCATCCAATTATTCTGCGAAATATCGCGACTGGGCCGACCTGCCCCGTGGGCCAACCTGCCCCGGTCTCCCCTATATATAAAAATCACATGAACATTTCATCGGTTGACAACCCTGCTCTCTAGCGGATAAAAGTGTCAAAATCTCACTGTGGTAGCAATCGTGTCGTCACACAATTTCAAATTCTCCCATTGGAGTGCACTCCACGCCCCTGCTTTTAATCAAAATCCGCCAAAGAGTACTAGTACTTTACTGATGTATTTTTTCAGTTTTTTTGTTCGATTTTCCCAAAATTGGCTCTAATGATTTTGATTAAAATTCATAAATCAACTATTTTTTAGATGCTCTTTAAAAAGTATATCAATAAAATTTTTCGTGACAATTGTTTGAAGTATTCTTTGCTGATGTAAGCGAGTTTTTTTTTTAATACACTTTCCGGCTCTTCTTTCCATTGAGCCAGTGTTAAATCCCTATGGGGATTTTTACATGTCAATTTCGATTTCCCTTTGGAATTTTTTTAAACATTTAAAAAAAAATTTTCAATTATTATGAATTTTTGTATTAACTTAGGATTCTCTATTGTGTATAAAATACCCAAATATGAGATTAAAATTAAAAAAAAAATAACCATAATTTTGAATCAATTGACTTTTTTACTCTTCAAATGCAAGTGGTCAAGTTTGGAACAAAGGTGCTCTGAGAAACTAAATATATCTCGACCCAAAAAATTTGGTGTGAACAGCACGGTGCACAACTTTCGATTAACGAAAGTATGAGAAAGTTGTGTACTGTGTGACCAGTCACACCAGATTTTTACAGCTCTGTTTTAAATTTGATTTAATTACTTAAATAGCAAAATGTTGATTCTAAGTCTGAATAATACCGAATGAACTTGCTTTAAGACAACGATGTGATGGACATATAAAGTGAATTCATTCAAATTCATTCCCCGTAAATATTTTTTTAAAAAAATTCGCCAAATGGAGAATTATTATTACCATTATTATTTTTTTTGTCTATTCTAAAATAATATAAGGATTTTTTTTTTATATCATATATAAGATATTTCCACTAGAATAAAATATATTTCCCATTATTTCTCTCTTTTTTTTTTTACTCCCGTACAGAACATGCTGGATATAAAATAAAAAAAAATAATGACATGTCATGGAAAAAAATCTCACAGATGAGAGAGAGAGAGAGAGGAAAAAAAGAATTTCTCCCACCCCCACAAGTTCTGATATTAATTATTTTACGAATACAGAAAAAAAATCAGAGGAAAAAAAGAATATTAAGGGATAAAATATTATTTTTTATGCTAACTTAGGATAAAAAATAAAATAGAAAAAAGTTTAAAAAATTTTTTGTTTGTATAAGGCTCTATCTATTAATTGAATTTATTATCGGAATCCTCGTTTATTTACCCTACCTAGGTGCTTCTGTGTACGAAGACACACACCTCAAACCCAACCGGCTTCTGGCTGTAGCCATCTATCGACACCCCTTGAAGTTACATTATTTCCTATCCCTAACTCCTCCACCTGCATTAATTTCTAGCTAATTAGCTAATCCTTATTCTATTTCCACCAGGTTCCTTTTATCCAAACTCTTCTATGCTCGGGAGGATGTCCTAGTTTGAGGAGGGACTCCCTCAGCACCGGTGTGTAGCCTAAATGCATCACTGAAAGGGAAACCTTCTTTACGTCCCTTCCATAGGACGGGAGCAATAGGGCTCTATAAAGATGAGCTTTCGCAGCCGCAGTTTTGGGTCCAATTTTCGAGCTATCACCCTGTTTGCATCTTAAAAAGTATCACATCCTGATTGTGCTTTCTCTGTGATTAACCCAGATAAGCCGGAGAAATTTTTTCTTTTAAATTTCAAAAATTTCATTTTACTTCATTAGCTATATTCATTAAATAAGCCTTTAAGTATAAAAAAAAAATTTTTTTACTTGAGGTTAATTAATTAGGGGTTTTTCGCGCGTCCTACATATAGGACGCGAGGCTTATAAAGGGTCAAAACACACAATTTAATTTCTATACGTTTTATTGTTTTACACATTGCTAGATTATTAAAAACACATTTCTAAAGGAAGTAAATAGGTATATTAAAACTAAAGACGAATTAAAACTAACTTTTATTGTGAAATTTATTTTATTTTATTTATTTTGTATACCCAATCCAACACTACATCAAGTTGGTTTTTTTCTTAGAACATTACACATGCAACGAATGTGCTTTTTCTGAGGTGCAAACCTATCTTATCTTGAGTTTTTTCTTGATTTGACTACCGTCCTTTCGATTTCTTTGGTTTCTTGTAAGATTCCAAGATTGAAATTACGATCTTTCTTCGCTCTTTCATTTTACCCTGGCCATTCCGGGGTAGAAGCCAGTTATTATTTATCGCAATATCCAAAAGATGGTTAAATTATTACAACTAATTAAATTATTATTACAAACTCCTTTTTGAAATGTGTTTTTAATAAAGAAAAATACAATTTCTTTCCCCGAATACAAGTTCTTCTGTATATAAGGTTATATTTTGATCAGCCGGATCAACACCGCCCATATATTTATTTTAGTATAAATTAATCCTGGCTGTTTTATGGGTTTTCGAGGCATTTTTTTAAATGAATAACTCGTAATATTTTGTAAAGTGTAAATCGGATTGCTATTTGACGCTAAAGAGTCATCATAGTGACTTCCCAATTTAGGGTAAAGAATTTTTTTTCTGTAAATTCCGAATCAAAATCCTCTTTTTCCTAAGTTTCCAGAGCTTTAGCAAAAGTGCAACCCTTAAAAATTAAAAAATAAACATAAAAAATGATATAATTATTATTATACATATAAGTTATATTGAAATAAAAAAAGGCGAAAAGATGGTGGATTGTCCTAGCGTCCTATATATAGGTCGCCTATATTCAACAGGCAAAATATATAAATAAATAAAATATTGTACTAATTTTAAGATTTGTTATTAAAAATACAATTAATCATGAATATAATTTTGTCATAAAACTTTAAATTAAATAAAAAATAATGAAGTAGATTATCTTACAAAATTAATTTGGAGGTCGAACATTTTCAAGCACTAGAAGCTCTTTAGAAAATAATTTTTTTTTCTATCATAAACTAAATAAATTTTCAAATAAAAAATATACAGTGTAATTAGAGGTATTTCAGATTAAAATATCAGAAGCTCATCAAAGAATATTTAAAAGAAATACGTTAAAAAAATTATTCAAAAAAAAATTTCTAGCGTCCTATATATAGGACGCCAGGCTTATCTGGGTTAAAGTATTTGATTTTTTCCAAGTGTGGAAGGAATTGTCATTAAATCGTCAAATTTTTTGTTTACCTAGAATATTTACGAAAAAAGAACATAAGAGTTTGAAAATTTTAGTACATCAATTGAAAATTTAGTAGAGCTTTAGAATTTAGGATTATATTTAAAATTTTTTAAACAAAAGGTAATTATTACAAACTTTTGAGAAAAATAAATAACCTTATTTAATTTTTTGGAAATCTGAACATTCTTCGTTTTTCCTGTTGTATTACCCGAGTTCGAGTTGATATCAGAACAACCCGGCATCATTTTTTATATTTTAAATAACTCGCTAGCTTTAAAAAAAAATAATATAATACAGGGTACAGTAAATACTAGTAGATTATCATTTATATTTTCAGCGTAAATAATATATAAATAATTATTTATGAATTTAAAACCTCATACTTATAATTTTCGGTGTCTGAATTTGTTCGTTTGCAAGAGTTCTTTACAATCTGACAACTTTAAAATATTATTTATTGATACAACATAACAAAATGATTTTTTTTTTTTACAAATAATTGAGAGAAACAGAATATAATGATTCTGACGTGTGCTATAGATACATACACTGTTCCTGATGTCATTTGGACCCAAAATGGCGGCTGCGAATACCTATCTATTCAGAGCTCTAGTTCATATATAAACTATAGTTTCTCTAGCCAAATTGATTAAAAACAACGCCCTCTCTCAATCTAAATATAAATAAAGAATGAATAAATTAAAAAAAATTAATTTATCTTTATATATTTAATAAAAATATTTTAACAGAAAAATTAAATAAATAACACTGAATAAAAAATCTGTTACAAACCTGATAATTAATAACAACAATCATACTTTTCCAGTGATTTTTTTTTATACAAATAATAGAATAAAAAAAAAAGAATGGAAGTTTGTATAACATTTGCTGTTGTTCATTTGATTATAGCTATATATAAATATTTTTATAAAAGGGATTATATTAAAAAACATGAAAGCACAAAAAAATGTTTAAAACTAATTCCAGACATTATATTTACATAATAGATTTTTTTCTAACTAGAATATTTGATGTAATCTGCAAGGAGAGCGAGAGAGGAGAGAGGAGAGAGGATTACGACCGACCGTCTGTTGTGTTGTGGGCATTCCGTGTTTATTGGTCATTAAAAGCAAACGGTTTTTGTTTTTGTTTTCTTTTTTTTTTACTTTCCTTTTCCTTCCTTTTCTCTGTTTAGGGTTTTTTTCCCCTGCTTTTATATAGTTGGCAACCCCCAAAACAGACAGTTAAAGAGTCATTTACAAATACTCCGTTGATTTAGTCAAGTTCGATTTCAATTGCAAGCTAGTTGAGGGAAAAATAAAAAAAAGAAAAATTTTTTTTTTTATTTTACAATTACCTATTACCTAGTAAGGTGCGCGTCTCGGGGTGCTAATTTTGGGAGATTCCAGCGGCCACAATTTTAAAGCTATCGGCCTCTAATTTTTTTAAAATTAAAGCTATTTAAAATATCTACAACTTATAGAAGCTCTTTTTTTGATTTTCGAAAAAATAAATTTTTTTTTAGATTAATCGCATTAAATAAAAGATATTTTAAAAAAGGAGCTCTATAAGTTGTAGATAATTAAATTAGTAAGCATTGTGTTAAAAAATAATTAATTTTCTACCCTTAATTAATTAGCTGGAATCTTTCAAATGAAAAGGAATAAATCCCTTATATCCCTATGGGAAAAACTAACGCCATCTCTTGCCGACTAGAGTAACTCGGTACTGAATCGTCTTCTAAAGGCTTTTCGAGACGCGCACCTTAAGGCACTTGCTTTGAGGACAACAAAAATTTAAAAATAACTCCCGATAAGTTAATTCACACATAAATGACGGTTATCGTATAAAGTCTTATATGGCCTGAGTTGCCGAAAAGACTGTGCATGTGTGTGGTGTATGAGAGTGAGTGTGAATGGCAAAAAAAATGTAGTGTTTAAAAATTCATAAGTTAAATAGAGCACAATTAATTATTAAAACTAATAAAAAAAATTTAATTTTGAATTTGTTACTCTATAATTTTTAAAATAATTAAATTTAGAATAATTATTTTTTTAATACCTGTTGTGTACGTTTCATTTTATTACGTTAAAATTATACTAATAATAATTGTTTATTATTTATTTATATTCTTCTTTCTTAAAGCATAAAAATTAGACAATTGATGATAATATGTTTCTCTTTCTCTCTCGTTCTCGTTCTCTTTTCTCTTCCTCGTTTCGTTTGATGTCATTAAGTTTAAAACTTGATGACTTCATTTTATTCACTCCAAACGTTAAAATTGTGAATCGCGAAGAAATTATTCAAATTAAGTTTTGCTCAGCAGTTTATTCATCAAGAGTGAGAGAGAGAGAAGGAGAGAAGAGCTCATCAACATTCTCTTTCTTTTTCACTCTCGTTTGGAAATAACAATGAAAAGAAATTAAATTAAAAAAAAAAAAAAAAAAAAAACATGAGAAAACACATTTTATCTAAAGAAAATTAAAAAGAAGAAAAAATAAACTTGGGGCGTTTAACCTGTCAATAGGAATAAAAACAAAATTTAACAAGATACCAGGCTACTGTTATAAAAATCTGGTGTGACTGGTCGCACAGCACTCTCTTACCTTCGGTAATCGAAAGTTGTGTTCTGTACTTGTCACACTTGTGTCGACATATATTTAGTTTCTGACAGTAGGGTACATTCGAATTTCAAAATACAAGTTTTTTTTTTTTTTTTTTTTTTTGAAAAAACACTTTTTTCTATTCACACTCACATACACACAGGCTTTTCGGCAACTTAGGCCATATAAGACTTTTTACGATAACCGTTATTATTAAAATATATATATATATATATATTTATATATATATATATATATTTATTGGGGTTCAGACAATCTTATTAATGCCATTTGGTATCCAAATGGCTTAAATAAAATCGTCGGACTGCCTGGGATCGGAACCCCCGACCCTTGGTACACAAGGCAGGCGCGCTACCAACTACGCCAAGCCTGGGGCGATGTAAAAGTTATAAGGGAAAATATTTATATTTTGTTACCATGGCAACAATTTCTCCTATCTTTCCTATGAAGTACAAAAGTAAAGTGTTCTTCAAACAATTTTCAGGGCAAAATGAGAATATATTAATAATTGAAGCTTGCAGCTACTCTCATCAACCAAGGTGTAGTAGGTTATAGGAAAAATTAAAATTTTTTTATAATTTTAACTTTTTTATTGTATCTTTTTTAGGTCAAGTGGATTGCAATCATCACTTTCGGAAACGTTTATCCATCTTCAGGACCTACAATTAAACATTGTATTACAATTTTATGTTCACCTTCCAAACGTTTTTAGATTTTTAAAGGTTTTTTTTAAACAATTAGATCATATTTTTTAAAGAAAATCTAAAAAAATAATTGATTTTGAATTTTAATCAAAATCGTTAGAGAAAATCGAAATTGAAAAAGTACATCATTTAAGTACTAGTACTATTTAGCCTATTTTGTACAAAAACTTCGTCACCTGCCAGGGGGGCAACTAACTTAAATATAAAATTCCAACCTCCTAGCTCTTTTCCTTCTTGAGATATTTTGTTCACAGACACACAGACAGACCATGTCGCTAAAACCACTTTTGGATTCAGGGGACCTCAAAACGTGTATATCCATCAAAATCTCGACATCGAATTTTTGACATGAATCCAATACTTTCTCTATATATTTTACATATATACATAGGTAAGAGAAAGTAAAAATTTTTGTTTAAACTGAAAATATATTTGTAAAATTTATATTATAAATCAAAAATGGTCGGGGTCAAAAGTGGAATGCCCCATATATATTTAGAGTCCAAACGGCTTAAATAAATCACTGGACTGCCTGGGATCCGAACCCGCGATTCTTGGTACTGAAGTCAGGCGTTCTACCAACTACACCAAGCCCGCGGGCATTCTTGTACTTAATAGGAATTCTAATGTACCGTACTGTCGGATATTAAATATATGCGAACACAGATTCTGGTGTGACAAGCATAAAACGCAACTTTCAATTAACAAAGGTAAAGGAAATTTGTGCATACCGACCAGTTACATTTTTAATAATAAGGTTCTTTTAAGTATTCGATTTGAATTAATTTAATAGATTATTTCAATAATATAATAAGCCTTATATTAAAACAAAGGATCCTTTGGCAGAGAGTCAACAGGTGGAATATTAGATATTCCAATCAATCCTTTATCAGCTCCCCCCTCTCGCCCACTCACTCTTTCGTTTGACCTTGTTTTGCATGACCTGGGCTCGAAAATCAATTTAAAGGTTTAATTAATTAAACAAATTCAAACTTTTGAAAGTAGATTGAATAAAAATTTCACCGTCATAGAACAAACTCTCTAAAAAATTGCATTATGCAAATTATTCATTATAATAAATAAGAATTGGTCCAATATCTCTAGTTTTAATTAAAAAGGGAGTAAAAAAAATTTAATATCCCATTTTATTTTATTTATTTTTTTTTTATAAATACATCATTAAAATATAATACAAAATGTTGGTCCCATCATTTGTTTTGAATTAATTTTATAATAATATCCACCCATTTTTTTTATTTATTTTTATTTTCTCGCATTTTTTGACTGTGTGTGAACAATAAATGAGCTTACTAAAGGGGCGTAGAGCGAGAGAAGGGGGGGAGGAGTTGGGTGCAGATTATAAACCAAACCCTCCTATTTTAAACCCCCTTAAAATAAACCCTAATTAAAATTTTAAAAATCCACTCAAACGGATTGTAATTAATTCAGATACGATAATCGTATATAAAATTTAACGAATCACATTATTCTGGATTAATTTAAATGAGAGAGTAATGGAAAAAAATATGGAAGAAAAATAGAGACTTTTTAATTATTTTACATCTAACTAGCGAACTGGGATTATTTTAGAATCTAAAGTGTTTTACACACCATTTCATAATTAAAAAAGAATTTCAAAAAGTGTCTGATCGTATATGATGAAGGTATTATAAGCATATCTCTTTTGATGGATTTTTCAGAGTAGAATTTAAATCTACAAAATACAAAAGGGCTTAACAATTAATCATTAGCATTTACGTTCCCTGCCTTGCAACAAACACTAAGCAAAAACTAATTTACGAACCAATGGTAAAATCATCAAGAAGACTCTTTATTTCTAAATTTATTCTAAAGATTGATCCTTTTTTTTTTAAACCAATTATATAGCTGTGATGTAATATTTATTAATCGTGGGTAGTACAGTGAGTGGAGCCCCATTGTGGGTACGTGGATGGCGACCACGAGCTGCCCGAACTGGGACTGGCATTCCTTCTGTTTTTCACATGTCTGTCCCTTCCTTCTATATTCTCAACAGGCGTCAGACCGTGCAACGGACCGGCCTGTTCTATTCCTTTCGGTCGCAAAAAAACCCGCACTGCGGGAATAAGGCTAGGAAAGAAGAAGAGGGTAGTACAGTGAGTGCCACAATTAAGTCCCCACCTGGGTGTTAGAATCTCTAAGTATACGGTACATAGGCGCCGGAACTGGGGGGGGGGAGGGTACATTGTCCCCCTCCCTGGCATCATATAGGGGTTCCTTGCCCCAAGAAAATTTTTTTTGCCCCCCCCCCCCCGCCTGATTCAAATTCGTTCCGGCGCCCCTGATACGGTATATAGTAAAATAATTTTAAGTTTGAAAAGGAAAAATAAAAATATATGAAGGGCTACCAGATTTTATTTTACCATTTCGGTCATTAAAATTATTTCACTTTATAGGTGGGGACTTAATTATGGCGAACATTGTACCAAATGAGAAAATGCATTTATTTATATATAGCCCTATATTTATATTAATTGTACAGCTGATGTTTTGGTTCTCTGTTGGAATTATCTTCAGAGCTTACAAAGTCTTTATAAAAGTGTCATAGTGGATTTTATACATTTTCAGAATCTTTTTATATAATAATATAATAATGGTTATATAATAACATTCTTGCTTATATTCCACCCGAGTACCGTTATGACAAGAGTGGGGACTGGTGGGCGGGGCTTAACGAACTTAGCCTGATGCCTGACATGCGATGTCATGTGTAGTGACAAAGACTGGTTATATTTAAAAAAACTTGCAGGGGTCCCGAACTAGTTGTTTCGGTCTCATGCAGTTAGGATTCCTTAGATTTAAAAAAAATTAAAACAACTAGGGAATTCTCGCTCATGATGTTTTGTCCCTAGTGTCGTTTCGGTTTTCTTCGGTCAAAAACCATTCAGTTCGAAGCTATTCGGTAGCTTCGAACTGAATGGTTTTTGATCCTTACCGCCCAGAATACAGTTATTTCTAATAATATATTTTTACTCGTTGACCTAAATACTTTTATTTACAATATAAGATTTTATCTAATTTTTTTTTTCTTTTATTAAATATCGTTTTAAATATTTATATTTGTTTATAAAAAAATTTACATATATTTTACTAGCTAAGATATGGTTTAATTAAAAAAATTGAAGCGAGATAAGATTCAATATATACGATATAGTCAGAACTGTGACATAATTACAAAGATTAATTGGCTACGAGTTTATATACGTATATAGTAGGCCTTTAGCTAACATCCATTATAAACTTTGCAGGTTGTGTAAAAAAAACTCTGAGCTGATTAATTGAATTAATAACCTTAAAAAAAAATTTGGCCTATATTCTATTCTAATTATCTTCTAATTTTTGACATAAAAATATTGAAGCTCGAATTAAAGAACCTGTTTTTTTTTTTTTGAAAATGATTATAAGTTCGTTTTATTTGCCCAGGTAAAAGGTGCACGCTCTCTTGGTCAAAAGTTGCAAGTTTTGCTAGCGTGCAAAAATGAAACGAACAGAATGCAGGGCTAAATGTAGCGAGGAGGTTGAAATTTTTAAAGTGAAACTTTTACTTGATCCTCTCAAATTTTTTCGCTCTTCTATCAGCATGTCGCGTTACAAGCCGTGACGTCAAAGGCTGTGACGCTACAAGCCATGACGTCATAAGCCATGACGACAAAAATAGTAAAGTTGAAATTTAATATATATCACGAATTATGAGATTTAATTATTCAATTTTTAAATTGATAAAATATAATTTTTAAAATAATTTAATATCATTCAAATCTTCAATTGCTAAATAAATATTGTTCTCAGTTTTTAACATGCGTATATTGATTTCCCATTGTCAATCCTCATTTTCCAATTATTAAGTTAAGATTAAAAACGCGATTTTAATACCCTTAATTGAATAATTTTCTGAAAATTTCAGTTAAACGCCTACGATCCGAAAAAAGTTTCACTTGCATCGCGCTTTCATAAAACTACACAATGATTTTATTTTTAAGTTAGGCAGCACTCTGGAACGTGACGCGAAGGTTTTGGGCAAAAAGTACTAGTACTTTACTGATGAACTATTTCAATTTTTTTTCGATTTTCTCCAAAATTCTCAAACTATCAAATAGGGCAATAGAAAGTTGTGTGCTGTGCGATCAATCACACCAGGTCTTTTTCGGCAGATCCCATCCCACTTTAATTCAAATGATTGTTAGTCAATTCATTTGACCTGTGACCCCAGACACGAAAATTTTAGTGTAATATCCAATTTACAAATAGTATGTATGTAGAATAAAAATAATACGTAATATATAACTTGTGTTACAACTTGTCTAATTTATCGCAGAATGTAAGACAAAATATCAAGTTAAACTAAAGTATACTTGCTAAAAAAAAATTATTAATAAAAAAATCTTATAAGAGAAAATACAAGATTGAAGTGATAAGATAAAAAAAAGAAGGGATTAAAAAAAAAGAGAGCGAGAGGGTTGGTTTTTGTCTATAAAATTGAGCCTGGACCTCATATCCTGGAGATTCGGCATCCAAACAGCCCCAGTCATAAAAATTGGAATTTTCTCTCCTTCTCTTTATTATTATTATTATTTTTTAGTAACAGACCGTTACTCAAAATGTCACACACACACACACACACAACACAGACAGGGAGAAAAAAAGAGTGTCATCTTTGAATTTTTACATTTATTTTTGCACACCCTTCAAAATGTCAAGCTCCCTCGTATCTTTCACAGTTGCACACATTCATAGATGACGAGATGAAAAAGAGAGAGGGATGATGGGGAGGGGGAAGGAGAAAGAAAATCAACCTTTCTTTCTTATATGTATACAAACAAGAATTTTTACTTTCTCTTACCTCTATATATATGTTAATATATAATGAGAGAAAGTATTTGATTCATGTCAAAAATTCGATGTCGAGATTTAGAAGGATATACACGTTTTGAGGTCCCCTGAATCCAAAAAAGTGGTTTTCGCGACATGGACTGTGTGTCTGTCTGTCTGTCTGTGTGTCTGTGAACAAAATATCTCAATAACGAAAAGAGCTAGGAGGTTAAAATTTTATATTTAAGTTAAGCACCCACCTGGGACGTGACTCAAAGCTTTTGAACGAAATCGACCAAAGAGTACTAGTACTTTACTGACATGCTGTACTTTTTCAGTTTTTTTTTTCGATTTTTTCAAAATTTGCTTCAACTATTTTGATTAAAATTCAAAAATCAATTATTTTTTAGATGCTCTCTAAAATGTATATTCTCATTTTGCCATTGAAATCTTCTGAAGACCACTTTACTCTTGTACTTCTTAGGAAAGATAGGTTCTCATGGTAACAAAATATAAATATTTTCCCATGTTTATAAATTTTACATCCCGGGGGGGGGGGGGGGGGGCCTCCTACCCCCCCCCCCCCCCCCCCGCGCGGCGGGCCGCGCCCGGGGCCTCTGTTATTATTTTGTTTACTATTTTGCAAACCAGATATAGAAAAAGCAAAACAAAAAACAATAAAAAACACAATATAGTACAAAGGTTATAATGGGCCAATTTTCCGAGGGGGCGGGGGGAAGAAGGTGAGGAGGGGAGGGAGGAGGAAAAAGAGGGGAGGGTTTTAAAAATGAAAAAAAAAAAAATGAAATGAAATTTTACATCTTCAATTTTAATATATCGGCGCAAACTAAATACATGTCGACACAAAAATCTGGTATGACAAGCACAGTACACAACTTTCTCTTTGCCGAAGGGTAAGAGAAAGTTGTGTGCTGTGTGACAATCACACCAGATTTTTAAATCCAACTCTGCTTATTTTTTCAACTTTTTATTTCGAAAATAAATATTTTATTTAATTAATCTATGTAGAAGATAATATTTATTTTAATTGAAAGCCTCCAAATTCTAATTATCTTTTCTCCATTTACTTTTCTCTCTCTCTCTTTGTCTGATTTTACGTAAATTTTAATCCCTCTCCCTCACTCTAGGAGAGATTAAAGTTTATATCGTTGATAATCCCTATTTTATCAAATGCCTATGTTTTAAATAATCTCAAGTCGCAAAATGATGACGTAATGACTTTGGAATTAATTACAAAGAAGAAAATATATAATTAATTATAATCATAATTTTATTGTTCTGCAAAATCTCATTAAATATATAGAGTAGCTATATTATGAATAGTAGGAATAATAAACTTTGTTGAAACCTCCGCAAGGTCTTTTTAAAAAATATCTTACACCCTGTAAGTTCGATTATTAGAGGGATTTTTAGTAGATCTATTAGGATTAAACTCATTTGGAAAAATCTGGTGTGACTGGTCGCACAGCACACAATTTACTCTTGCAAGAGAAGGTTGTGTGTACTGTGCTTGTCCCACCAGATTTTTTGTGTCGAGATATATTTAGTTTTCCTTAGCACCTTAGTTAACTTGACCACTTGCATTTCATAAGTAAAAAGTAAAAAAGTCACTTGATTCAAAATTTACATAGGCTAAAAAATGTTAACTGCTTGAAACAAACTATGGTTATTTTTCTGAAATTTTAATCTCATATTTAGATATTTTATACACTATAGAGAATCCTAGATGAAATTTTAAAATCTGTAAAAAATTTTATAAACGGGACCCCCTTTTTGAATCGAAATTAACATGCAAATCCCCATAGAGATTTGACATTGGCTCTATGGAAGGAAGAGCCGGAAAATGAATTTGAAAAACTACATCAGTAAAGTGTAGTCTTCAAACAATTTTCACGAAAAATTTTATTGATATACTTTTTAAAGATCATCTAAAAAATAATTTATTTTGGAATTTTATTTAAAATCATTTTGTGAAAATAGAAAAACAAATTGTTCAAAAGCTTATTTTTAGGCCTTTTATCACTTCACAGTAATTTTACCTCGAACATTGAACGCTGATTTCTCAAATTAAACCATGTTTCGGTTGACTCTTAAGTTTGTTCTATCAACGCATTGTCACATTGAATATTCTTGTCAGCTTTTGTAAATTTATTTTGATGTGTAACGGATTTTTAGCAAGGGTTATTTAGCTACCTTTTAGTTTGTGATTGTCCTTTTTATCACCTATAAAAAAAAACCCAAAAATTTCACCTGAAGGACAATATTGATTTATTTAAAAGGTTTTTTTTTTTTTTTTTTTTTTGTTTATTCCATTAATTCGTCGTTTATATTTAATAGCCCAAAGGCCTAAAATAACCCTAGAAACATACAAAACAACAGCGAGCTTATAATACTAATATTTTTTAACTTAAAATCGGTACACACATAAACAAGTATTTTTAAAATTATTATTATCCCTCTCTCGACTACTGACGCCAGGGGTTTAACAAATTCATTGTGATGGCAACCTGGAGACTTTCCACACGCTGGTTCCTTGGGACCACCTATCCGAGGTTCCAAGGCCGTGCTTGACATTGCTTCATTGCATCGATCTCTGTTGCCCATTCACGTGTAAAATTAATTGTTTAAGAATATAATATGCTTTTCAAAATAAATTGGACACTATTTATATTTTTGTCCAAAAGGTTTATTATATACATAAAAATTTTATAATAGACAAAATATTGTATTTGTCGAAATTTATTGATTTTCATATTTTTAAAGTTTAGCAGAGAAAATAATTTGGGATGGTGTTATTGGCCAGATATTTTTTGTGACGAGATATATTTAGTTTCCACCGATATATATGTATTAGAATTCAAGAGGTAAAATTTATCCACATGGAAAATATTTATATTTTGTTACCATGGCAACCATTTCTCATATCTTCTCTATGAGTATGTGCTTCAAACAATTTCTAGAGCAAAACGAGAATATACATTTTAAAGAGCATCTAAAAAATAATTGATTTATGAATTTTAAACAAAATTGTTGGAGCAAATTTTGAGAAAATCCAAATAAACTGAAAAAGTACATCAGTAAAGTACTAGTACTCTTTAGCCAATTTTGTTCAAAAGTATCGTGTCACGTGCTAGAGGGGGTACCTAACTTAAATATAAAATGTCAACCTCCTAGCTCTTTTCGTTCTTGAGATATTTTGTTCAAACACCCACAGACAGACCATGTCGCGAAAACCACTTTTTTGGATTCAGGGGACCTCAAAACGTGTATATCCATCAAAATCTCGACATCGAATTTTTGACATGAATCCAATACTTTCTCTCTCTCTATATATATTACACATATACATAGGTAAGAGAAAGTAATAAAAAAATAAAATAAAATTATTACTGAATTAATAATAAACTTATATGTCTAAATAAAATATTAACATTAATTTAAATCTGAATAATAGAATAAAATTAAAATTAAATTTTCAAATAAAAATTATTTAATATAAAAAGATGGATGTAAGTTCGTTTTCTATAAATTTATTTTAATTATAAAGGCGCTCCAAATATCTCTTACGCGCGGCCTCCACGTTGCAAAAAGATGCCACTGGGCAATTTTTCAATCCTCGCTTCAGGGCCCGGGAGAGGGAGGGATGGGCGATTAACACGTCATCACCCCCTCCCTCTTCCTAAAAGCTTAGACTCGGTCAGCAGCTGATATATATATTGTATAATTAAGATTGGACAAGAGCTTTGCCTAGGTGTCGCCTCTGGAGCCCTATTCTTTTATTAAGGAGATGCACGGCGTTCCCGGCTTTAGTAGCCGTCACGGCTCGAACCAGTTTACATTGTCTCTGTGTTAGTGGTGCCAAAAATTCCCAGTGTGTTTATCAACATGGCGGCCACCGGTCGGCACGACGCTGTTGGGGTCTCTTTCTTCCTTAGTTTTAAAGGTAATACACGATTTATTTTGAAATCAATGATTAAATTTAAATAAAATAAGATAAATAAGCAAACTGAAATAATAGTTTATAATTAATACGTTACTTTTATATCTAAAAATATTATCTAACGTTTGATTGATCAGCCAAGCTAACAATTTCATTTTTTCTACAAAGAATATAGTTTTTTTTATTTTTTATTATTAGACAAAAGGCAGAGCCAAAGAATATAGTTAAATAACACTTGGATTTTCTTTTTTTTTAATTAATTATTAATTCATTTATTCAAATGAATAATTCTATCCATCTTTATTTTAAAAAGAACTTATTGTTTGAGAGAGTCTCTCTCTCTTATTTCTCTTCTCTTCTCCCAGAGAATTTATATTTTTCCATACTAATTTATACCAGGGGCATATGTAAGATGGGGGTCCGGGCCCCCTTGGCCAAAAGTTTTCAAATCTGTTTACAATTTTTGTTTGAAAAAGTGCATCGCATGAATAAAAGAAATAAAAAAAATGAAATATATTAATACCTATCTACGGGGGTATACAAGCAATTTTTTTCATAAAACTTTTGTCTTTGAGCCTTTTCTTTTTATACTGTAATATTTTTTTATATACTAGTCTTATATAATAGTAGAAAAAAAATCCCAGGCAAAACTGCAAAACTTGTTCAGACAAGTAGATTGAGCCTTCCTATTCAATTCATAGGCAGCATCTTTCTATTCGATACGTACTTAAATATTTTAATTATCATTCGAAATAGTAATTAATTAAGAAGAGATGCATTTTCACTTTAAATTCATACTGAATTTTATTTTTTATTTTACTTTTATTTATTTGAGATCACAGTCAGGATTTTTCTTTCTTACCATAAATGATAATAGACACTTTTTTTTTTTTTTTTTTTTTAAACATTCACACTTTTTCTCATTCACACTCACACTCACACACACATTCACACAGTCTTTTCGGCAACTCAGGCCATTTAAGACTTTAGACGATAACCGTTGTAAGTAATATATATATTTGGGGTTCAGGCATTTCTAATTTATACTTTTTAACATGAGTTCTTAAATTTTTGTTTGAACTTTTGATATATTTGAGCTAACTAAAAAATTGTCCCGGAAAGGGAGGATTTTTTCCTTCCTTCCCATTCTGGATGCTGATATTTTATATATTCAAATTTTTTTTTACATATTTCCTTTTATTTATAATAGGCTTTATTTATTTATTTTTGCTAATTTTGAAGGTGGCTCGGCATTTTTCAGCCCCTGCCTCCTATATACTCTATTTATCCGTTTAGAAGTCAAAGTGGCTAAGTCCACTTATTTAATTTCTTTATATTTTATACTACTTAGGCTCTTTTCCTCTTCAGTTGCATTTGATTTATTTATTTTAAATATATAGGTTTTGTTGATTAAGCTGAAGGCTCCACTCTCGAGTAGATCAGGCACTTGTGGCGCGCACTGTACTCACAAGCATCACTTGTCCAAATAATGCGTTTATAGATCAATACGCAATCTCACTAACTGATCATTTTCTTTTCATTTTGATTAAATAAATATTTTTTTTTCAATGATAATAATTCTCTGATGAATCTATCTAATTAATAATAAAAAGTGTCGAAAATACTAGAAAAAAAAAAAATAAAACTGATGCCATACTCCGATACAGACTCACTTATTTTGTCAGCAAATGAAGATATAAGCCAAATCAAATTTTATTTATCTCCGAAATCCTTTGATCCACAAATAGTTGATACTTTTATGTGCAATCTATACCGGTATTAATATTACTAAATTAAAAATATTTCATATAGATTTTTTATTTATAAAAATATGAAAATCTTCTCTATATTTTAAACTCTTTTCCTCTTCTTTCTCTTTCTTTTTAATTCCTCTTTTCGAAATGCAATATCAAAAGTGGGATTTATAAATTATTCTCTCTGCAATTAGGATTACAAACAAATTCCGCATTCACACACTTGGTGTTAATTATTCTGTTTGTTTGTAAACCTAATTGCAAGAGAGAGAAAGGCTAAATAAGCTTGAAATATTTTTTTTATCGACAAGGGATATAAAAAAAAATATATATATATAAAATCCTACCCCCTTCAATATATTCATTATTAAACCAAAAGTTTTAATTCTCTTGTAATTTGCATATTTACTTTACAAGATAGAGTTTCAATTATCAAATTGTTTAATTTGTTTAAGCGTGCGAAATAACTTTAAATAAATAAATTTCTATTTATTTATTTATCAGAATCAAATTATAAAAAAAATAAATTGTCTGGTTTTAGGAAACCACGATGCAAGTGAATCTTATTTTCGGATCATAGGCATTTAACTGAAAAATATATAATTAATAAATATATAAATATAAAAACACTACACTTTCAACGCCTAAGTATTTTGGTTGCCTGAGCTCAAGGCTCTACTCTCAAGCAAATCAGGTATTTAAGGCGTCGATTGTACTGTAGGCCTACTAGTAATAGATGCTTCTTGGGATGCATTTAAGCAGGCGAAATTTTTGTATTTCTAACTAAATAAATAACTTGATAGTATTTTTTTATGAATGAAAATGATATCGAGCGCGAAGTCTAGTTTACAAGGGGTTAATTAATTTCTCAAGGTAAATAATTTGATTTGGCTTATTCCTTCATTTCCTAATCACATCTTATCTTATCTTATACTATTAAACGAGCAATGTATGTTTATTTGTTTGTAAGCACACCAGCTCTAACGATATTTTTCAAATTTAATATATCTACTATATTGGGCACCAATATAAAATTACGTTAGGTCTCATCTTTGGGAAAATTCGTTACTCGAAATTCCCTTTATCGATTTCCTTCAAATTTTAAAATTTACTATTTTCTGTAAACAAAACAAATTACGCTAGGTCTCATCTTTGGGAAAATTCGGTTACTAGTACTTTACTGGTGTACATTTTTAGTTTTTTCCACTTTTCTCGAAATTTCCTTTAAAGATTTCTTTCGAATTTTAAAAATACAGGGTGCCGGGAAATAACAGGTCCTGGAGATAATTCTACATAAAAAAATAAGACTTTTTTTCATATAAACTTAATATGCCCAGACGCTTCGTTTTCAAGATACAGGGGATCAAAGTTGAATTTTATTTTTTGTTTTTTTGCTAATATCTCGAGAACCGTTTGAGATACAATGTTTAGCTTATGTACACGATTTATGTTCATTACTCCGCTTGTTTTATGTGTAAAGTATAA
>JAKCPI010026146.1:0-15180 GCA_023213315.1 Euborellia annulipes | reverse complement strand
CTGCTCATATCTGAGAATCTATTAATAATGAATATAGATATTGCAAAGTGTTAATCTTACCTTGTGAAACAGAGCAGTGAGAGCAGCGCCGTGGTACTAAGCAGAAGCACGACATACATGAGACTGAGCAGTAGATGTGACTCGAAATTCCCATGCTGGTAACATCTCCAATTAGGTCCTGGGGACGAGAGCAGCAATGACTGGGAACTCGATGTTGTGTCCAGGTAAGCACGTGGAGGAATAACTGCAAGCCAACCACCTGAGATTACAGCCTGGATACTGGCTAGGGCTAGGGCAGTGAGTACAAGCCCACCAGGACGTCCTGACCAACTGTCATCATCCAGTCCACCAGCATCTGAAGAAGCGGCATCTCCCAGGACATCGGAACGACGACCTCGTAGCCGGTCACATTGCCTCCACGTCGTCAACATCTATAAAGAGAACAAAAGAGTGATGTTGGTGCTGCTTTCATCAAAACAAAATAACCAATAATGTTTAAGCAGCTTCTAAATAAAATACATACTTTTAATAGCATCGCTGCAAAAATGACTGCATAAGAGATGCCAGGAAGAAATCGCCGAGCCGCACATGTCGCTTCCGTTGGCGTTAAAACGAAACTAAGATCGGCGATAAAGAGCGTGAGGAGGCCGAATAGAATAAGATATCCTAATACTGAGGTTCCAGCTGCCAGGTTGGCGTTGGGAAGTGCAGCTGCAGCCAAGAAATAGAGTGCCACGAGGATGGTGAGAAACGCACCCAGAAGGGCCATGCCAGCAAGCGAGGCTGCCCAAGGGGTAACTGAAAAATAAAAAAAAACAAGAAGAGTTAAGACATAGAAAAACAATTAGGAATAGAGTCGTACCTGAGGGTATGATAGAGAGCAGGTCGATTAGCCAGAGTGACAAGTGCATCGTCCATTCCTGGACAAAGCCCGGGATATCCATTTGTGATCGTTATGAGTCTCGGCATTTCAGCATCGACTCGTAGGCCGAGATCTGTCCTCCACGTCGCCACCTGAATTCCCTCACCCACCGCTCGAATTGTGAAATTGGCAGCCATCGCATGTTGGCCATCGGCATAGGCTTCTAAAATTTGATCTCGAAGTGCTCCTCGCATTGAAAATCCTTCAGAGAGATCATCCTGATCATCTGATCGCCGCCAACATTCAGCCAATGGCGATGACGAAGAGTTGGCACCACGACAGGGTTTTTGCTCCAAGAATTGACGAAGGCCCTGAATCAAAGGGTATCTGAATTAAACTTTAGTCCTTTAATCAAATAGTAAGGCTGCCTTTTGTATTTAGTATTGAGAGAGGGAGCTGGAAGCCAGGAGATGACTCTCCTTGGTATTGAAAACTCTCAAATTTGAGAGGTTGAATAATGAACCTTCTTTTTACTGTATGATAATGAGTCCAAAAAATATCGATGATGAGACGAGTAACTTTTTACTCAATCACTGATATCTGACACTGAGAAAAAAAATACTTTTCTTATGAAAATTTTCTTGATACAAGCATATATATTGAAAATTATTAAGGATATACATATAATCTTGATCTTAATTACCCCCTTTATCCCACCTTGTATCCGCCCTTGATTCCCGGTTCCATTAAATTCCCTGACAATTCCAGGTTTTTAAGGTTTTCGAGGTCTGTAGCCACGCTGTGGAAGTTAATTGTGAAAGTCAGATTGTTTTGACAATAATAAGAAAAAAACAGATTTTTCTTTTCTTTTTGCAGGATCTTTAATGGGGAAAAAAGAAGCTGGTTTATTAAAGCTTTTGGAATATTATTATTAGGAGAATTTTTAATTATAGACCACATTTTTGTATTAAATATTTATTAAAATTACTCCGACTCAAGTGAACTATAGAACGGAGCAAGTGCACAGTACTTGATAACGGCTGCAGTTGAAAAAGTTGATACAGTATTTATGTATTTTTAATAAATATTTAATACAAAAATGGGGTCTATAATTAAAAATTCTCCTAATACGCTGGTTTTTTTCTCCTTATAGTCCTAATCTACGATTCCCAGCTACAAGTAATTACTGAAGTAAAAATAATACCAAAATGACTAAAAATTGTTTACACTTTGAACTTTTTAAAAATGAGAATATCTCTGTTCTCTATTGTAGACCTGAAGAGGTCAAAACTGAAATAAGCTGTGCATGATCGGTCGCCAAGCCATTATTGTCAACACAATCTGACTTCTGCAAGTAACTTCCTTTGGCCCTCGGAGCTTGGTGTAGAGGTTAGCGTGCTAACCTCGTATACCAAACGTCGCGGGTTCGGACCCCAGGCAGTCCGATGATTTTATTTAAGACAATTGGATACCTAATGGCTTAAATAAGACAAGCGCACCGCGAGCTGGATATATATATATATATATATATATATGGTCCTGAAGTCCGTTTTACACGAGGACATTTTTTTAAGCTATTTTTGGCAATCTATTTGGCAAAAAAAAATAAAAAAAAAAATGGCCTGATTTTCTAAATTGAAAAAAAAACATGTCCTACACGGAGACATTTACATTTTTGGATCCAAATGTGCACAGTTTGAAAATTGAAACTGACAGCTGAATCAAATACTTAAAAACTATTGTATAATAGGGTCTAATATATTTATATAGGATTCTTGGTTTCTTTAGGTAAATAACAAATATTATATGCACAATGAAAATTTTATAAAGTTCCCAAAATCGTAGAGATCCTAGGCTCCAGCTCCCTAATTGCCCGGGCTTTTTAATTAGTAGATAGAAAGAAGAGAAACCTGAGCGACGGCTCCAACGGCCGCCATCGTGTCCGCCAAACTAGTGCCCACTCGGTCCAGATCCTCTCGAATCATATCAGCTGGCGCTCGTGCAGCATCACTTCTGTAATAGTCTCTTAATTGACCCAGCCAGATGGTGGCCGTTGCAGGGGGTGCTGGTAGGCCTAGAGGTGGTCGAGTGTCCAGAAGGGCAGGGACAAGCCAACGTCTATAGGCAGCTGCCATATCTAATGCTTTCTGACGACGTTCCAAAAGGGGCTCCAAGGTAAAAGCGTTCGAAGTCTCTCCAGCTGAATCAAATTAATCAAGAGTTTGTGCTTTTATCACCGTACAATAAATATTATTTTATTTATAGAACTCACTTGCACGGAATCGATGTAGTTGTGGTGTCCCCAAAACAGCCAAAAAAGCGATTCCCTCCAAATCATTGATGGCAACATCGAGAAGTGCTTGAGTCTCCCCAGGTGTGTCAACGAGAACAAGTACAAGTGTTCCAGGTCGAAGAACACCCGCCAAATCGTCACGCATCGATGCACTTCCGGGAGGATTGGCTGGGAGAAAAATTATAAATAATATCAAATAACCCTTTAAAAAAGCCTTTTTATTTTACCTGATGTGGTTTCAAGTAAAGGATCTCCGCCTCCGCGTCCTTCTGCTCCTCCCGAGGAAGTGGTTCTCGAATGGAGAGTGAAAACACCTGAGAGACATGGAACATCAGAAGCAACCGATGCCGCGGCATCAACGGCCATTCGGACAGCGTCGGTGACATGACCGGCCCAAGCTGATCCTGATCGGACGACAAGAAGCCTGCGAGCACCGAGTTGGCCCGCAACAGCCAGAACAGCTTTAGCCACAGCATCTGGAGCTAAACTCACCGCCTGGAACAAAAATTAAGAGCAATTAACAGACTACGTTAAGATCGTGCCTGCTCTAGTCAAATGAGGATGCTTATTTGAGACTTATTTCACTATTTTTTAATTAGCCATAAAAAAATTCTAGTAAATATCTAATAATTTAATTTTTAATTTTCATATGGATCTTAGGTCATTGCTCAGGGATCCACATCTTGGGGGTACGTGGATGGCGACCACGAGCTGCCCTAGCTGGGACTGGCAGTACTTCTCTCCTTTGCATGTCAGTCTTTTCCCTTCTATATTTTCAACAGGCGTCAGACTGTGCGAAGGGCCGGCCTGTTCTATTCCTTCCCGGTCGCAAAAACCCCCACTCCCTCCGCCGACCCCGCACCGCGGAATTAAGGTAAAGAAAGAAGATATGGATCTTTGGTCAGAAAAAATAATTTGTGTATTAACGTATTATATGAAAATTAATCCTCCCTAGGGCCGTTTATGATTGAAGTAGGCCTATCTAATAAGTATAATTCATTTATTTCATATATGTTATTTGAGGAATTTCGAGGTCCATCAATCTTTAGGTGAGCGTCTCGTGGTGCTGATTTTGAGAGATTGCGGCCACAATTTTGAAGCTATCGACCTCAAATTCTTTTTTTAAATTAAAGCTACAACTTATAGAAGCCCTTTTTTTTAGTTTAATAGATAATTAAATTCTGTTAAAGAATAATTAATTTTTTGCCTTTAATTAATTTGCTGGAACTTTTCAAATACCGGTAAAATGGACTAAAATGCTTGTTTCCCTATGGGCAGAATTAACGCCATCTCTTGACGCCCAGAGTAACCAGCTTCTGAATCGTCTAATAACGATTTTTCGAGACGCGCTCCTTAAGGACCTTCCGTCTTCAAATGTGATGCGGAAAGTGAAAAGAGACCTTTTGCCGGAAATTTCACAAATTGAGTCATTGATATTTCATTGTAGAGGATAATTTCCTGCCGGTCCTAGGACATTTTAAGACCAAAACCACTATGATATCTCCAAAAATAAAAAAGACATAACCTTTCAAAGTTATAGATATAAAAAGCAGGATTTTGAGGAAAACGAATTTAAACACAACGACAAACTATTTAAGGCTACTAAATCTATATTATATCCTAAATTGATACCAAATGTAATTCGAGATATATGTACATAATGACCAATAACAGCTCCGAGGATGACTTTGACCAAAGCCGAAACGTCAGCTGTTAAATATATTTTTAAACAAAAAATTAAGGCTGCATTTTCTTCTAACTCTCATTCCTGATACCAATTATTTTAGAGATCCCTTTTCGCTTTCCGCATCACAAATATACATGGAAATACATACCTGATCAGGAGAAGGGCGAGTTTGTGTTGCCGATGGGACCAAAAGTGGGGCAATACTCTGAGCTTCAAGAAGAGGAGTTACAAGTTGCGTGGTGGTGGCATCTACAAGCACAGTAGCAAGAACGCCATCTGGCGCTGTATGAAGGCCAAGTTCTAAAAAAAAAATAAAAAAAAGATATTTTAAACTTTTAGTAGGTTTTTATAATTTTATTTTTCTAATACCTGTTAATTGACGTTCGGTTGTACGATACAAATATCGATAGAGAGCATTATATCCTCGAGCTGGTTGTCCACAAGTGTCCATAACCAGAGCTCCGAGGTCAGTCTTAAGAGAGGAGTTTCTTCGCATTTCCGCCACTGCGAATTGTAATGCAAGAGCATGCAGTGCTCCAGTCGTGTCTACAGCACCACCACACTCATCAGGGCCGGCATCTCGACGTCGTTGATGTACGGGTACGACTCCTAGAACGGCAATACCTCGGCTCGAACGCAGCTGAAAAATTTATTAACTCCTTTCCTTAAATCTTCTTTTTAAACAAATTTTCTATTAGTAATAATGTATATTTAATAATTAGAATTAATAATGTATACTTAATAATTAGAATTAATAATGTATATTTAATAATTAGAATTAATAATGTATATTTAATAATTAGAATTAATAATGTATATTTAATAATTAGAATTAATAATGTATATTTAATAATTAGAATTAATAATGTATATTTAATAATTGGAGGGGTTTATTGGTATCTATCGGTAAAAAATTTTAGTGTAAAAATGCATTAATAATTTTTTTAGACGTGTAAAATGCAATCTTGGTTGTGATTATTAGGATAATTAATAAAATGAAGTAAAAATTAATAATATACGATGTGATAAGGTCAATTAATCTACAGTCCTGGTGAGTTCATTATTAATAATAAATTAATATTATTTATCCAACTTTTGGTTTCGGAAGAGCCGTGGCTCATTCAAGGAGAGACGGATTATGGGGTAATAATGGTTTATTATATTTTAGATTATGGAGAAAAAGCAAAAGTACCAATTTTAACATTCTTATAAATATTAAAACGATATAATATTTAAAATAACTCGCAGGGGCCCCGACCTAGACTATTTCGGTTGCAGTTCTCTTTAGAAAAAGAAAATTTAAAACAACTTTAGAGAGCTCATATAGCTTCGGTCCTAAAAGCTAATCGAACCTCTAGGTCGGGGCCCCTGCAAGTTGTTTTAAATATTATATCGTTTTAATATTTGATGGAAGAATATTAAAATTGGAGCTACTTGAGACTATATTAGGCCATTTAACCCATTTTTCGGTCTCCCAACTGTAGTTGGGCGTGTGCGAAGAATATTTGAGAAAATAAACCCACAGAATGCGCTAGTGGCGTTGCCCATTTCGTGAAATAGGCAAAAGTTTTGTTTATTCAAAAAACAGCTCAAGTAGAATTCCATCAATTCTCGAAGGTTTACTTTGAAGTTTGCAAGGTGGACGTGCAGATTTTTAAATAATTTTAAACAATTATTTTTCAGAAATTTTATTAGCTGACAACTGATTGCAATGTACAGTTTCGGTCATCTAGTGTGACCATCATCAGGCCTGGAATATATATCAAATATACTTTAATTTACAGGACATTACATTTTATTACAATTGCATTATTTTATTTTATACACATTTAAAAATTTTTTTTTTTTTTTTTCCTTCTTTTTATATACGAAATTTTATAAATAGCAAACATAAAAAAGAAGGAAAAAAAAATTTTAAATGTTGTATAAAATAAAATAATGCAATTGTAATAAAATGTAATGTCCTGTAAATTAAAGTATATTTGATATATATTCCAGGCCTGATGATGGTCACACTAGATGACCGAAACTGTACATTGCAATCAGTTGTCAGCTAATAAAATTTCTGAAAAATAATTGTTTAAAATTATTTAAAAATCTGCACGTCCACCTTGCAAACTTCAAAGTAAACCTTCGAGAATTGATGAAAAACTTTGTTTCCAAATTTGTGAAATCGGCAGAGAGCTTGACGAATTCACGAAAAAGGCAAAAATTCGCCGATTTCATGAAATAGGCAATTTCGTCAATTTGGCGTAGCATATATATATATATATATTGTAAGATAGGTTTTCTCGGGTTTACAACGCGACTTAAACCGAGAATATTTATATTCGCATATACCCTGTTCGCGGAAGCCTTCCAAGAGATTTTCTTAAAATTAATTCATTTCAAAAGTTTATTTATTAAAGTTTAATAGGGTTATGCCCCCCCTCGCTCGCCAAGAAAAATGTTCTATGTTAATAATATTAACAAGCAAATATTATATGGATTATTAATTTTAAGCCATGTAAAAATTACCTCCATCATGCCGTCTAATCCAGGCTCTTCTGGGCCATCGCCTAGCCCTGCACATTGCGTGACAAGCCTAGCCCATGGTGTTTCATCCCTTCCGATGCCTGTATATAATCTAAGAATACTGACATCAACAGCAGGTGGACTGTCCGTATCAAGTCGCCCGACGGGTTTTAGAATATAGGTGGTATCGTCGACATTCGGCGGTGCCCGTTGTAATTGAACGACTTGTAAATTGGCATGGGCATTTTCTCCTGATGAAGTGAATGCCACTGCATTTAGACCAGCGCCTACAAACGCCATCCGTGGAACTGCATCCAGAAGGTGACGTCTTAGGCGTGGAAGTTCTTCTGGTCTTGGACAATCGCTTGTTGAATTTTGAGGTCGATCTGTAAATTAAATGAATACTAGTATTTATATTTACATAAAACATATTGAATCTTTTTTATTCTATATTATATATGGACCCTTTTATGCAAATGTGTGTCAAAGGCCAAAAAAATTCAAAATTGAGTTAAGCACGGAATATTGTTTCAAATGCTATAATTAATAATATTTTTTATGAAATATCTCTTAAAAAAATTTATATTTAATGTAAAAGCTTAAAATTATTTTTACAATATTTCAATGCAGGATTTTCATTTTGCAAAAATGATTTATGTACCTAACACGTTGTTTTTTATGATGTTAACAACCAATAAAAACTTATTTAACCTATATTATATATTGTTTACCTTAAATAAACCAAAATCCTTTTTTTTTTTTGAAAAATGAGAAATGAATTCGTAGATATCAAAATTTAATTTTTTGATATTATTCCTGATAATGAAGATGAGGATGAGTGCGATTTCGAAAAGACAACAAAATAAATAATATTAAGTCAATTTCATTATAACTGTTGCCATCTTCACTTCCATTCAGGAATTAATTGATGAGAAAATTTTGTTACCACTTTGTATTTAATTTTAAAACATTAATACTATTTAAAATGTAATTTTGATAAAAAGTTTCTAAGCTATTAGTATTAAATATAACCAAGGGCGTACCCAGGATCAAATCTAGTGGGGGGCAGATCATGGCCGTCCAGATTGTGACATAGCTTTTTCATATATATAGGGGAAAAGCCTTCGAATTAAAGGCATAAAAAAACCCTCGAGTCCCCGCCCTACCTAATTTTGATTCATTTCATCACTTTATAAGCATTTAATTTTTTTTTCTAGCTTCTAGGGGGGGGGGGGCAGCTGTCCCCCTGCCCCTCGCTAGGTACGCCCATGAATATAACCATAAAAGAACTTTAAAAATATCTCCGTTTTAATTTTTGAAGAGACTTTGAAGCATTTTTGCAAATATAATTAGACTTAGAGAATTTTGTAATCATGTGTCAAGGGACATGGAAGCATTTTTGCAAATATAATTGGACTTAGGGAATTTCGCAAAAATAATTTTTTTATATTTTATTGTTTTTCTCTAAATTAGTCGTATTTTTAGAGATAATTTATGAATATCTGCCAGAATTACAGTATTTACCTGCACAATTGACAAAAAAAATGATATATAATCTAATCAAAACAATTTAAATCAGAAAAACTTTAATGTTGATTTTCTCAAAACTCAATGTCTGGTCTTTGACACACATTTGCATAACAGGGTCCATATATTGTAAAGCCCGAGGGCATTTGATGTTTTTTATAAGTCAAATCAAAGTGAAGACATTCAAATGGTTCCCCACCCATTAGCATATATTAAATTTTCTAAGGAACATATTGAAAATAATAATCTTACCTGGACAGATTTCTCTAATGACAGTCATCAGAGCGTGATGAATGGCCAAAACAGAATTTATTGTATTCACGATTGCTGAATTCTGAAAAATTAATATTAAATTATATCACACAACACTTAAATTTTATATTTATATAAATGGCAAATAGTTAATAAATCTATATGTAGCTATTTGTTCTTTTATACTATTGATAGGAAAACCAGAGGCGTACCGAGGCAGTTGGGGGCCTGGGGCGGAACTAGAAGAGGGGGCCTTATATTGAATTTTTTTTTTTTTGGGGGGGGGGGGGGTGGTCATCTTTAAATATCCCTCTCCTCCATACACAAAAACATTTTTAAAATATCGTATATCCCTGAACCCCAAGGAGTAATTTTCATTAAATTTTCTTTTTTTATCTAAATTTTCCCATTTTTACTTGAGCCCCAAGGGCCCCGGGGCCTCTCAAAGAGAAATTTTCATTACATTTTGTTTTTACTTGAGCCCTGAGGGCCTCGGGGGCCTCTCAAAGAGAAATTTTCATTCAATTTTTTTTTTTTTTATCTAAATTTTCCCATTTTTACTTGAGGGCCAAGGGCCCCGGGGCCTCTTAAAGAGAAATTTTCAATAAATTTTGTTTTTACTTGAGCCCCAAGGGCCCCGGGGCCTCTCAAAGAGAAATTTTCAATAAATTTTGTTTTTTTTTATCTAAATTTTCCCATTTTTACTTGAGCCCCAAGGGCCCCGGGGCCTCTCAACGAGAAATTGTCATTACATTTTGTTTTTACTTGAGCCCCAAGGACCCCGAGGCCTTTCAAAGAGAAATTTTCATTCAATTTTTTTTTTTTTATCTAAATTTTCCCATTTTTACTTGAGGGCCAAGGGCCCCGGGGCCTCTCAAAGAGAAATTTTCAATAAATTTTGTTTTTTTTTATCTAAATTTTCCCATTTTTACTTGAGGGCCAAGGGCCCCGGGGCCTCTCAAAGAGAAATTTTCATTACATTTTGTTTTTACTTGAGCCCTGAGGGCCTCGGGGGCCTCTCAAAGAGAAATTTTCATTCAATTTTTTTTTTTTATCTAAATTTTCCCATTTTTACTTGAGGGCCAAGGGCCCCGGGGCCTCTCAAAGAGAAATTTTCAATAAATTTTGTTTTTACTTGAGCCCCAAGGGCCCCGGGGCCTCTCAAAGAGAAATTTTCATTCAATTTTTATTTTTTTTATCTAAATTTTCCCATTTTTACTTGAGGGCCAAGGGCCCCGGGGCCTCTCAAAGAGAAATTTTCAATAAATTTTGTTTTTTTTTATCTAAATTTTCCCATTTTTACTTGAGCCCCAAGGGCCCCGGGGCCTCTCAAAGAGAAATTTTCAATAAATTTTGTTTTTTTTTATCTAAATTTTCCCATTTTTACTTGAGCCCCAAGGGCCCCGGGGCCTCTCAAAGAGAAATTTTCAATAAATTTTGTTTTTTTTTATCTAAATTTTCCCATTTTTACTTGAGCCCCAAGGGCCCCGGGGCCTCTCAAAGAGAAATTTTCAATAAATTTTGTTTTTTTTTATCTAAATTTTCCCATTTTTACTTGAGCTCCAAGGGCCCCGGGGCCTCTCAAAGAGAAATTTTCATTACATTTTGTTTTTACTTGAGCCCTGAGGGTCTCGGGGGGCCTCTCAAAGGGAAATTTTTATTAAATTTTTTTTTTTTTTTTATCTAAATTTTCCCATTTTTACTTGAGCCCCGAGGGCCCCGGGGCCTCTCAACGAGAAATTTTCATTACATTTTGTTTTTACTTGAGCCCCAAGGGCCCCGGGGCCTCTCAAAGAGAAATTTTCATTAAATTTTGTTTTTACTTGAGCCCTGAGGGTCTCGGGGGCCTCTCAAAGGGAAATTTTTATTAAATTTTGTTTTTTTTTATCTAAATTTTCCCATTTTTACTTGAGCCCCAAGGGCCCCGGGGCCTCTCAACGAGAAATTTTCATTACATTTTGTTTTTACTTGAGCCCCAAGGGCCCCGGGGCCTCTCAAAGAGAAATTTTCATTCAATTTTTTTTTTTTTATCTAAATTTTCCCATTTTTACTTGAGGGCCAAGGGCCCCGGGGCCTCTCAAAGAGAAATTTTCAATAAATTTTGTTTTTTTTTTATCTAAATTTTCCCATTTTTACTTGAGCTCCAAGGGCCCCGGGGCCTCTCAAAGAGAAATTTTCAATAAATTTTGTTTTTTTTTTTATCTAAATTTTCCCATTTTTACTTGAGCTCCAAGGGCCCCGGGGCCTCTCAAAGAGAAATTTTCATTAAATTTTGTTTTTACTTGAGCCCTGAGGGTCTCGGGGGCCTCTCAAAGGGAAATTTTTATTAAATTTTTTTTTTTTTTATCTAAATTTTCCCATTTTTACTTGAGCCCTGAGGGCCCCGGGGCCTTTCAAAGGGAAATTTTCATTAAATTTTTTTTTTTATAAATATATGGGGGCCTATGCCGGCTCGGGGCCTGGGGCGGACCGCCCCCCTCGCCCCCCCTCGGTACGCCACTGAGGAAAACTACTTACATGTTGAAATCTATAGGAATGCAAGTCTGGGTAGAGATCTTGAGATCGACAGGATGCGCCTCGACAATGATGCACTCGACTCCAGAGTTCAGAGAACCAAGGATTTCTAATATTCGTTGAGAGGGTTAATTTTTGAAAATATTTTTCAAATTCTTCAACTAAACCTGCATGTTGGCGAAGTGTCATTGCTCCAAGAGCTTCCCTCCTACAAAAAAAAATATAATAGATTTCAAGTTTCTACATGCTTATTAAATGAGTGTGTGTTACTTACGGATAAGAATTAAGAACAGGTTCAGAGCCAGGCATTGTGACCCAAACAAGTTCACCGGGGATATATTTTCCTTCATCTTCTAGAGCTCGTAAAGTTCTCAAAAGGAATTCAAGTGCCTCATTGGTGACCAAAACAAAGACAACTTTTGCACCCCGAGCGCGAGCAAGAGCAGTGAGTCGAAGGACGGCAGCGCGAAGAGCAACTCCTCCACTGCTGCCTCGTAAAGGAACTGGAACAGCCGCTTGGACACGGACTGAGGCTGCCCCTGCAGTACCCGCTCGTTCAACAAGACGGAAGAGATCCTCCATCTCAGCACCATCCTAAAAACATGCCATTCAACCCGATATTTTAAAGAATTGCAAAAGTCTCTTATTTGGGAAAAAATTAAGGCGATTACTTTTTTTTAAATCAGAATCATAACTTATAAAACATAAAAGTGGAGGTACAGTGAGCGCCATAATTAAGTCCCCACTTAGGGAGGTAGAGCCTAGAGTTTATCGTATAGTATATAGTGAAATAATTTTAAATTTGAAAAGGTAAAATAAATTCATCTGTACCGGATTTTATTTTATCTTTTCGGTTAAAATTTTTTAAAATTTAAAAATGAATTTATTATTATTATTATATTAATTAAAAAAAATTTAAAGTAAGCTTAGATGATTTTTTTTTTTAAACACTCACACTTTTTTCTCATTCACACTCACATTCACACACACACACATACACACAGTCTTTTCGGCAACTTAAGCCATTTAAAAACGATACTCGTATGTTTAATATATGATTTTTTTTAGATGATTTATTTCAAAATTAACTGTCAAATAGTTCAGCACTCATGCAAAAGATGGCAGGTTAGTCTAACAGCCGGTATTATCAGAACCATTTTAGCCGATATCTATATATTTTTATGATTTTATAAATGATACATAATAGGCCTGTATATAATAACATTTATAAAGTATTCATCATTAAAAGATCAATGAAAATCAACAAAATGCATTAAATTATTAGCTACCATTCTGACATCTCTTGGCAAATTTTTGTAATAGGTTGTTTTTTTTTTTTTTTTTGCTTGCTTTTTAAGACACACAACGCCATCTTATCGGCAAAAACATGCGTAACAGCTTCACTCCTACTCCCCCATAAATGGGGGGATTAAGCCCTTCATTTAACATAAAACAAATAAAATATACGAAATTTTAAAGAAAATTACTATATAGGCCTAAATGAAAGAAAAGGCAATTTTTACAATAATAAAAAGATTATAATTTTAATTCATACTTGTTGATAAAGGAGATGGACACACGCCCATCCGAGATGTTCGGCCATGTGCAAGAGAGCATCTGCAAGCACCCGACTACTGGGTGCCAACTGAAGTGGAAAAGGAGCAAACGGTTTTCGAGCAGCTGGTGGCCCAGCAGCATCCGGAGCGAGAACAGGAACACCCCAAGGACCAGCTGCTTCTTGAACGGCACTCGATACTCGTGCATCTAAAAGAAAACAACTAGATGATCGAATGGAATGGAATCCAGAAAAGACGGATTTGTTCTTAATACCTCCAGCAGCAATAAACGCAAGCACGGGCCGAGCATATTCTCCCTGTTTGGCTAATAAATCAGCGACATCTCGAGCCGCTTTCACTGCACTACCACAAGTATCAAGCGCAAGGGCTGCTAGGCGAGGTGAATTGGACGAAGTGTTGGCGATATGATCCAAAGCCCATAGGAAAGCTTCTAATTGTTCTTGGCCTCTTAAATCAGCTGACGTGCCACATTCCAAAGGACGACTGCTTGATTCATGAGCTGATATTGTGGTTGCGATATAAAATGGTGGTGGGATTTCTCCTAAAAATGAAAAATAATTACTTTGTTATGTCCAGAAAAAGGATGTCTGTCTAAAAAGATCAACTCAAAGTGAGATGGGTCTCAGGACCGGGTTGACACAAACACTGAACCTAACTTATTGTAAGCAATTATTTATTAAAGAAATGGAAGGGAGAAACCGGAATTCAAGACGAAGAACGTGACTTTAAAAAAGACCTTAAAATATATTATAGAGATAAAACAGATGGATGACGAAAGACTACCTAAAATATGCCTTGACCAAATAATAAAGAATATAGAGAACGGGAAACCAACACAATGGGGAAAACATTTGGTCAAAGCAGCAAACGACGCGGGAAACCCAGACTTAATCGACATAATAAAGGAGGGAAATGTAAGACAAATGACTAAAAGAATGGAGGACACGCTAAAGAAGACAATAGACCAGGAAATACAACAGGACTGGAGCAATATAGACAAATCAAACTACTGTAGCTACTATAAACATATTAAGACAGACCGGGGAATGGAAGATTATCTAGACGGCACAAAATGGAGGGAAAGGACATGGTGGACCAAAATAAGATGCGGGAACTTATTAAAGGACATGACTTTTGGGGAAAACATACAATGTAGGGGATGTGGGAAAGTGAGGGAGACATTAGAACACCTATGGACATGTAAAGAGACAGACGAAACTGGACGCAGAAACCAGGACATGGAAAAGCAATCCAGACAATAAAAATAGACTATGGACAATTATAAAAGGTAAATTAGACAAAAACTTAATAAATTTGACAAGACAAATACTACAAATGAAAAGACAACCCGGCGAAGAAGATGAAAGGCAGAAAAGAAAACAGTCAGAAAATTAAGAAAATTTTGTAAAAAATATATATAAATATTGTAAAAAAAAAAAAAATTTTGTAACCCTAAAACTTCAAAAAGAGGTAAAGGAAAAATGGAATCAATAAACTAAACTAAACTAAACTATTAAAGAAATGTCTTATGTTAGACTTAATAAATACCTGCTGCAGTGTCAAGCCACTCGGCTGCTGTCTTCAACCGAAGACATTGAGGACAGCCATCGCCGGATGTGCATTGAGATGACAAAGCCGTTATGGGAGCTTCATCCAAGCCTGCTGAATCCCTTGCCCATAGCCAGGGTGCTCCTGTTGTCTTCAACTCTCCATTCGAAAAGACAGCAACCTGAATATTGTTCAAATACATAAATACCAAATGGAAAAATCTGGTGTGACTGGTCGCAGAGAACAAAACTTTCTTTTAGAGAGCGTACAAGTATTACGTAACGCAATTTGGGGGGGGAGGGGTGGTCTCGTAAAACGTTACCATGCGTTACAAGGGGAGGAGGGGGGTTGAACAACGCATTACGTAACTGGTATTTTAGCGACTTTCCGATAATTGTGACTTTTA